>PVKH010008107.1:0-19713 GCA_004027955.1 Chaetophractus vellerosus | reverse complement strand
GGAGAAAATGTGGTGAGGATCTGTAAGTAACATAGGCCACTGCTGCTGCTGGCATCCAACCCCCACTCTCAGGGCAGATGGTTTCGGGTCATCTGTTCCCTGGCCTGCGGCTGTGGACTGAGAGGGCCAGAGGGTCCACTTCCCCCAGAACAGGGAGAAGGAGAAGCACAGCCTGCTGCTAATCCAGCCTTTGACTTGGATCCCCTGGTTTCCACCCATCCCAGCCAGGTGCTGCTATGCGCTATGCCATTGTTTCCACCCAGAAGCTGGCAGAGAGGTAAAAATATCCTGACTTCTCACTCTCCCTACTGACTAGGACTGGTTGCTGCTGACACAGAAGGAAATGGTGATTTTATTTTCTTCCCTGGGAAAAGGGAGGGTACGACAAAGGGATGACAGTAGCTTCTGATCAGTGAGTTTGAACTACAAGGCCTGGCTCCTAATAGCCCACCCAGAGGTATAATTCTCCTGGGCATTGTTTCAGCACAGCCCACTGCCCTCTCAGTGGTGGTTGGAGTGAACACATTCCCCACCTAGAGTTAAGCAGAAAGGTTTGCTGAAGAGTGCCATCTGCTGACAGGCTAGGAAAAAAATTAAAGAGGCTTTTTGGAGACTTACTGTCCCCCTCCCCAAAGCCCTTGCATGCTGGTCTGCACCACCCCATTAGTGGGTCCTTGGCCCTGTTTTGATCAGTTAAACAATGATAATTTTAAAGACCTAGAATAAATTCAACCAAGAATCAAAGAAGAGCCATTACACAAAGCCTGTCAACTATAAAATCCTAGGCAAGAGAGAGAAACTGACCATCAGAGTAAACTCACCATCATAATCAAATGCCTAGACATTAGCAAAAACTTACAAGCCATAATAAGAAACAGGAAGATTTGGCCCAGTCAAGAATTCTTTATCTAGCAAAATTGTCCTTTGAAAGTGAGGGTGAGTTTAAAAAATTCACAAATAAACAGAAGCTAAGGGAGTTCATAAACAAGAGGTCACTCTACAAGAAATATTAAAGGGAGTTCTGCAGCATGAAAGGAAAAGACAGGAGAGAAACACTTGGAAGACAGTAAAGAAATGAAAATTATCAGAAAAGGTAACCAAAAGGTTAAAATGACAGGCTAAAATAAGTTATGACATATGAAAGCCAAAAGATAAAATGGTTGAACTAAGTATTGCCTTTATAGCAATAACATTGAATGTTAATGAGTTAAACTCCCCAAACAAAAGACACAGGATGGGGGGCCGGCTGTAGCTCAGTGGATAGGGCGCCAGTTCACCACATGAGAGGCCCCGGGTTCGGTTCCCAGGGACCTCTCCGGGCGGGCAGACCGCCTTGAGAACGGCAAAGCTGCCATGGGCAGGCCAGAGCCGCCACAGGCAGGGCAAAGCCGCCACGGGCAGGGCAAGCTGCCCGCAAATGGAAGCAAAAGCCACCCGCGAACAGAAGCAAAAAGCTGCCTGCGAACGGAGCAGAGCCACCTGCAAGTGAGCTGACTCGGTGCGTCACCGCAATGGCGGGAGACAGAGCAGACACAGAAGAACACAAAAATGAACACAGCAAGAGCATGCAGAAAGGGGGTGGATATGTAACAACAAAAAAAAAAGACACAGGATGACAGAATGGATTAAAAATATGAACCATCCACGTGCTGTCTACAAGAGGTTCATCTTAGACTCAAGGACACAAATAGCCTAAGAGGTTGGAAAAGATATTCCATGCAAACAGTAACCAAAAAAGAACAGGGGTAGCTATACTAATATATGACAAAACATTTTTTTTATATTGGGGGTAATTTCATTTCCTAGTAAGAACAGAAATAGCAAAAATCATAAATGCCTTTTAAAAATTTTATTGAAATATAGCATTCATACATGAATATACATAAACAATAAGCATATTGTAAAAGTTGTGAACTTTAAAAACAACGTGCATATCATACAGTGCTCCCACACATCACTCCACCACCACCACCGTGCATTGTTGTGAAACGTCAGACAAAACAGACTTTAAATACAAAAATGTTATAAGAGATACAGAAGGCTATTATATATTAATAAAAGAGGCAATCCACAAAAAAGAAATAACAGTCATAAATATCTATGCACTTAACCAGGATGCCCCAAAATATATGAGGCAAACACTGAAAAAACTGAAGGGAGAAATAGACATCTCTAAGATAATAGTTGGAGACTTCAAAACACCCCCCTCACATCAATAGCTAAAACAACTAGATAGAGAAAACAGGGAACTTGAATAATATGATAATCAAGCTAGACCTAACAGACATATACAGAGCTTTGTACCTGAAATCAGCAGGTTATACATTCTTCCCAAGTGCTCATGGGTCATTCTCCTAGATAGATCACATATTAGGTCTCAATGTATTTTAAAAGATTGAATTTATACAAAGCACCTACTCTGACCATGAAGGAATGAAGCTGGAAATCAACAATAGGTGGGGAATGGAAAAATTCACAAATTTATGGAGGTCAAACAACATACTCTTAAACAATCAGTGGGTCAAAGAAGAAATTGAAAGAGAAATTATTAGTAAATATCTTGAGACAAATTAAAACAAGAACACAACTTATCAAACTTATGGGACGCAGTAAAGGCAGTGCTGAGGGGAACATTTACAGTCTTAAACACCTATATTAAAAGGAAAGAAAGAGCTAAAATAGAAAACCTAACAGCACATCTGGAGGGACTAGTAAAAGAACAAAAAACGAATCCCAAAGGAAATGAAAGGAAAGAAGTAAAGATAAAATAGAAATAAATGAAATCAACAACAACAACAATAAAACAATAGAACCAACAAAACCAAAAGCTGGTTCTTTGAGAAGATCAATAAAATTGACAAATCCTTAGCTAGACTAACACACAAGAAAAGAGACAAGATGCAAATAAATAAACCTAGGAATGACCTCACAGAAATAAAAAAGGATCATAAGAGAATATTATGAAAAACTATATGCCAACAAATTACATAACCTAGATGAAATGGACAAATTCCTAGAAGCACATGAACAACCTACACTGACTCTAGAAGAAACAGAAGACCACAGCAGACCAACCAAAAGTAATGTGACTGAATTGTCATCAAAAACTTCCCAACAAAGTAAAGCCCAGGACTCAGTGGTGTCACAGGTGAATTCTATCAATCATTCCAAGAAGAATACCAATCCTGTTCAAACTCTTTCAAAAAATTGAAGTAAAGGGAAAGTTACCTAATTCATTTTATGAAGCAAACATTACCCTAATACCAATGCCAGATAAAAATACTACAAGAAGAGAAATTGCAGACCAATCTCTCTGATGAATATAGACACAAAGTTCTCAACAAAATACTTTCCAAGTGAATCCAACAGCATTTTAAAAGAATGTACACCACTATCAAGTGGGTTTTATTCCTGGTATGTAAAGGTGGTTCAACACAGGAAAATCAATAAATGTTAATGCACCACATTAACAAATCGAAGGAGAAAAAATCATATGATCATTTCAATTGACACAGAAAAGGTATCTGAAAAAATCCAGCATCCTTCCTTGATTAAAAAACACTCACTTCAAAAGAAAGGAATAGAAGGAAAATTCCTCAACATGATACAGGGCATATATGAAAAATCTACAGCCAATATCGTACTCACTGGAAAAGGCTGAAAACTTTCCCTCTAAAATCAGGAACAAGACAAAGATGCCCACTGTCACCACTGTTATTAAACATTGTGTTAGAAGTTCTAGCTAGAGCAATTAGGCAAGAAAAAAAAAAGGCAGAAAAGAAGGAAAAAATTCTCACTATTCACAGATGACATGATCCTATATTTAGAAAATCCCTAAATATCTATGACAAAGCTTTTAGAGCTAATAAACAAGTTCAGTAAAGTGGCAGGATACAAGATCAACACACAAAAAGCAGTAGTGTTTTTATACACTAGTAATGAATAATTAGAGGAAGAAATCAAGAAAGAAATTCCATTTACAATAGCAACTAAAAGAATAAAAAATCTGGAATTAATTTAACCAGGGATGTAAAAGCCCTGTACTTTGAAAACTACAAACATTGTTAAAAGAAATCAAGGAAGACCAAAACAAATGGAAGGACATTCAGTGTTCATAAATTCGAAGATTATCATTAAGATGTAAATTTTACCAAATTGATTTACAGATTCAATGCAATCCCAATTAAAATTCTAATAGCCTACTTTACAGAAATAGATGTCATTTACCAAATTTATTTAGAAGGGAAAGGGGCCCAAAATAGCCAGAACATCTTATAAAAGAAGAACGAAGTCAGAGGACTCACATTTCCTGACCTTAAAGCATATTACAAAGCTACAGCGGTCAAAACAGCATGGTATTGGTATGAGGATATACACATTTTTTAGGGATTGGGGGTTTTGTAACACTAAAAAAAATGGTATAGCTTAAAATTGAAGGCATTTTACTGTACCTTATAATGTTAGAAAATTTGTTTGTTGTTTTTTTTTTGTTTTTTTTTTAAAGATTTATTTATTTTATTACATATCTCCCCTTCCCCCCGCTGCGGCAACGCGCCGAGAGTGGTCACTGCGCAGGCGCGGCTTTCCCCGCTTGTGGGCAGTCTCTGCGTCCATTCACGGCCTGGCTTTCAGTTCGCGGGTGGCTGGCTGCGCTCCATCCGCGGGTGACCTGCCCTGCCCGTGGCGGCTCTTGCCATGTCCGTGGCAGCTTCTTGCCCTGCCCACGGCGGCTCCGGCCCACCCATGGCGGCTTGCCATTCTCAAGGCAGTCTGCCCGCTAGGAGAGGTCCCCGGGAATCGAACCCGGGGCCTCCCATGTGGTATGCCGGTGCCCTATCCACTGGGCTGTCGAGCCGGCCCCATGTTAGAAAATTTGAATGTAATTCTTGCTCACGTCAGGAGGCACATAGAGCTACAGATTTAACATTAACCAGATTTAATTCCACCAAAGAATGTATAATTATGCACCTCACTCATGATCTATACTTATCCTCATATCCATCATTACCCTCACATCAGTACCACCCTCCCTTCTTTATCACACCAGACTGCCTCGCACCAGGTGCCAAGCACGTTTTAAAATTAACTGAGGAATCAAGAACTAATTTTCTGGACCCTTCTTAGAAATTTCACCCTGATGATTATAGTTCTTTGTTTTAACCTGAATAAAATCCTTAACAGGAAAGCTGAGTTGTGATAGGTTACATCTCTGGCCTCCTGCCAGCAGATAAAGCCACTTTTCCTTCCTAGCCTATTTCAGTGTGTTTATCTATTCTGCCACACCAGTCATCTTAAATTCAAAGACACAAGTAGGTTGAAAGTGGAAGCAGGGAAATATATATATAACATGCAGATACTAACCAAAAGAGAGCTGGGATAGCTATACTAATATCAGATAAAATAGACATTAGGTCAAAAATGGTTTTGAGGAACAAAGAAGGTCTTTACAAACTGATAAAGGGGTCAATTCAATTATAAATATAGATGCATCTAATGACTGAGCCCCAAAATGTCTGAAGCAAATACTGAGAGATGTGAAGTGAGAAACGGTTCTACATTAATAGTTGGAGACTTGAAAATACCATTTTCAATAATGGATAGAACATCTAAGCAGAAATCAATAAAGAAATAGAAGACTTGAATGATACCACAAAAAACTAGACCCAACAGACAGAACATTTCAACCAACAGCAGCTGAACACACATTCTTCTCTAGTGTTCATGAATAATTTGCCGGGTTAGACCATATGTTACGTCACAAAAAAAGTCTCAATAAATTAAAGAAATATTGAAGCCATATGATGTATCTTCTTCAACCACAATGGAATGAAGCTAGAAATCAATAACAGAGAAAGACAGACATCAATAACAGAGGGAGAACTGGAAAATTCCAAATATGTAGAATTAAACATACTATTAAATAACAAATGGGTCAAAGAAGAAATCACAAGGAAAATTAGGAAATATTTCAGGTGAATGAAAATGAAAATACAACATACCAAAACTTATGGGCTACACTGAAGGCATCTTGAAGAGATCTTATCTACAGTGTGTTTCCGTTTGCCAAAGGGGTGCTGCTGCAAAGTACCAGAAATCTGTTGGCTTTTATAATGAGGATTTATTTGGGGTAAAAGCTTACAATTACAAGGCCATGAAATTTCTAAATCAATGCATCAGCAGAGATGTTTTCTTGCCAAAGTCAGCTTCTTTCGATCCAGGGTTTTATAACGTGGTGAAGCAAGATGGCTGCAGAATTCTGTGAAGTTTCAGCCTTCCCCTCCAGGGTCACCATTTCCTCTTGAGCTGCTCTGTGGGACCAGCCTCTTGGGCCTTCAAACTTAAGCAATCCTCTCTCTCACACTGCAGAATCAAATATTCCAGTACCCTTTTTCCTCTGTATGTCTGAGTCTCTGTCTCTCCCTTTATATCAGACCCAGCAAGAAGGCAGACTTAACATGAATCATGCCCTACCGATGTAATCAAGTGAGATGGGTTATACACAGGAATGGATTAGTTTAAAACATAATACCTCTCTTTTGGGGATTTATAAAATAATTTCAAACTGCCACACTTTATCCTCTGAATCCTAAAAAGGCATTACAATATTCCAAAAATCCTTAAATCATTTCAGTAGCAATGCTAAGTATAAAAGCACATCCAAATCAATTATAGGACTAGTTTGTCTTGGATCAAAAGTCCCCTCTGGCTGTAGACATGTGAAACTTACAAAACAAGTTAGCTGCTTCCAATACACAAATGAGGCACAGACATAGGATAAATACTTGCATTACCATAAGAAGAAATCAGGAAGGAAACAGTCATGGGTTCCCAACAGTTCCAAAAATGGCAGGACATAGTCCATCAGATTTCAAAATCTAAGAAACATCCTTAGAACAATGGTTTCTTCTCAGGGCCTCATGACAGCCTATCCTTTTTACAGGCTTGCCCAAAGGCTATTTTCTCAGTTCCATCCTCAGCAAGCATCTGGGTGGGGACCAAGCTCCAGACCTCACCCTGCAAGAATATTGTGGTGATCGTCACATTTTCCCCAATCTCTGGGGGGCAGTCTCAAACCCCTTAGTACAGTGAGGTGGTGGCAACATTCTTCCTAATCTCTGGCGTACAAGCCCAGCCCTCTCAGAACAGTGGGGTGGCACCCTAACTCTCCCCAAGCTATGGGGAATAGGCCCACCCCTTCAGAGCAGAGGAGTAGAAACTTAACTCTCCCCAGCCAATGCGGAACAGACCCACCCCCCTCAGGGAAGTGGGGTAGCAACCTAACCACCACAGAATACACTCTACTCTCTGTAGCCTGGGGTGGCAAAACTCTCCTGGAACAATGGGCTGAAACATCTACCCTCTTCATACACATGGGTGTGGGTCCTCTCTTGGCCTGAGGAGATGTCTTAATTCCAGACTTCCGCTGGAACAATGGGCTGAAACATCTACCCTCTTCATACACATGGGTGTGGGTCCTCTCTTGGCCTGAGGAGATGTCTTAATTCCAGACATCCACTTCCATGGTTCTTCTTAAAGCCATTTCCATTTCCCTTTCAATCTCTCCCTCCCTGTCCCTTTGAGTGCAGGCTGACAGTGGTTTCATTCATACAGACCTTGCAAAAAGCTTGTTGGTTTAGCATGCAAGAAACAGGGGTCCAAGCCATCAGAGAGTAAGACTTTCCACAAGTCCTTCCTGGGAATCTGCATTTCCAATCCTGACTTACAAGCTCCGCATTCAGTTAAGTCTTCACATGGACCACTATTCTCTGGGGACTTGTTTTCTGAAAGCTTGGAATTTCCTAAATCAGTGTTAGTTTCTCTGTGCACAACAATTCAGCCCTCAGCTTAACTCTTTCCACTCACATTTTGTTATAATCTGCAAGGAGAAGCTAGGTTGCATTTTTCACATTTAATTTGGATATTTCCTCACCTAAATGTCCAAGTTCATCATTTTCAAATTCTGCCTTCTATATAAAATTTTGTCAGGTTCTCTGCAATTTTAAAACAAGGATCACATTTCTTCCAGTTTCTAGTAATAGTTTCATCATTTTCTTCTAAGGCCTCACTGGAAATAACGTTAGAGCCCATATTCCTAACAACAGTCTCTTCAAAGCAATCTAGGTCTTTTCTATCAAGCACCCCACAATTCCTCCAAAAAATATTCCTTACTCATTTATAAAGCCATTCCAGCATTTTTGGTAATTGCAAGCAGCACAATGCACTCCCTGTACCAATTTCTGTTTTAGTTTGCCAAGGGGCTACCCATGCAAAGTGCCAGAAATATGTTGGCTTTTATACAGGGTATTTATTTGGGATAAAAACTCACAGTTCCAAGGCTGTGAAAAGCCCAACTCAAGGCACTATAAGAGGTGCTTTCTCATCAAAGGCAGCTACTGTTGATATTGCCATTGTTGCCACATGGTGAAGCAAGATGTCCAACAATATCTGCAAAGGTCTCTGCCTTCCCCTCCAGAATCTACCACCACTTGGAGCTCAGCTTTGAGCAACCAGGCATAGGGCTTTGCTCTTTCCAGGTCTCCTTTGTCAGTCTCAGCTGTTCCACTCTCTTCCCAAGTTCAGATGTAAGCTATCAGGCATATAGCAGGACTGGACTCCTCTTGAGCTGCTCTGTAAGCCCAGCCTCTTGGGGGCCTCCTGTTTTAGCAATTCTCTCTCCCACATTGCAAAATCAAATATGTCGGCTCCCTTTTTCCTCTATCTGTCTGAGTCTCTGTGTCTTCCTTTATATCAGACCCAGTAGGGTCTGTTTTTTTTTTTAATCAATCATTTTACTGTTTATACTATAGTCACCTTTAAATTGGCAGAATTCCCATGACAGATGAGGATAGAGACCCGTCATGCAAGGAAAAAATAAGTGAAGGTATTCATAATGCTTGAGAAGTACCACGATAATACAAGGCTGACTGCAGCAATCTCAGATAACAGCATCAATGTTTGCAAGTGAGTAGGAACAAAGGGTACATATGTGGTAGTTGGCCTGTGACCACTGATATTTCTTTCCTAAGGGTTATTTTCTAATATGCTCAGTAAGCCAACCACCTGTAATATGATGTAAATAGAGTAGCATGACACTTCTGTGTAGTAAATATTACAAGTTCCTGGGCAGATTCTACAAATCTCTTTTATTTGTGATAAATGTTTTCTGAAATGTGATTCTGCAAAAGTAATCCCATAAACTGATGCCCAAGGAAACTTTACCACCAGTGAAATTCTTAAGCCAAAAAAAGTTATCCATACCACACCTATAAACTGTGAATTAAAATGGAGCCAGTGTTGGGGCCTCTGAAAGGATCAGAGCATGAAAGACTAAAGAAAATACATGAGAAGCAAAAGATTCTCAAGGAAAAATCTGAGAAGGACTTGGGGCAATGGAGAGCAGATGGGGAGGTGATGGGGCCTGCTAATCTTCTGGCTGAAGAGAACAATGAAGGTCTTCTGTTTGAATAGAACCTTTAGAACCTTTCTTGCTCTCTCTCATCCAACTCTGTGATGATATAAGCAAGGGTACATTCAATCCAAGGAATGATGATCTGTTCAATGGCATTTACATGCCTATTAGTTACCTTAATAGTTTCATCCAGAATAACAAAGGAAGTCTGAAGAGCAAAGCCAGTTCCAGCAGTAGTTCCACTGCTTTGGTATAATTCCTCTTTAACTTAGCCATTGTTGTCCACCTCTGGCTAAACCAGTCAGTTCATAACTGTCAGTTCCTTCAGGGTAATGTTTGAACACTGTCAAGGTAACTCTGCTACATTATGTACAAATCTTCACTTGGGCTTTATTCACATATTGGATAACTGCAGAGGCTCAACACGAATCACACCCCATTGACATAATCCAGTCAAATGGGTCTCATACTCCAGGAATGGATTAATTTAAAACACAATATTTCTATTTTTAGGATTCATAAAATAATTTCAAATTGCCACACTGGATCCACACCCACCAAAATATGGACCAAGACAGAGAACATGTTCAAACTGGGGTACACAATTCAATGCACCCCATCTGCTAAAGGGTTTTAAGAGGTGATGGAAAAGTTTTGTTTATGGATGTTGATGGTAACGCAACATTGTGAATGTAATTATACTGAATTATATATTTGTACGTGTTTAAGGGGAAATTTTAGGTTGTATATGTGTTACTAGTATAAAAATTGTTTAAAAAATCATAGGACTGTACAACACAAACAGTGAACCCTAATGCAAAGTATGGACTATCATTAATAGTACAATTATAATATTCTTTCATCAATTATAACAAAGGTACCACACTAATGCAAGATGTTAATAATAGGGAAAACTGGGGGGGAGGGATATAGGAACTCTGTATTTATTTTCTATGTGACTTTTCTAAAAAACTACAACTTCTCTAATAAGAAAAACTTATTTAAAAAATCATGACATGTGAAAGAATCGAATCCAGGCTACATATTGTCTGATTCCCTTTATATGAAATGTCCAGAATAGACAAATCCATAGAGCTAAAAATAGGTTAATTTTAGTTCACAGTAAAGTCACATACTGAATGCTGGGGACTCCCATATACCCAACATCTTCCCTCTTTCCCCCCTTTCCGTATTAATACCTTTTTATATATGGATGGTACATTTGTTATAACTGATATACAAATAGCGAAACATAGTTGCTAACCATGGTCAATGGTTTACATTATGGTTTACATTTTAGACCGCACATTTTTATAAATTTTGATATTTAACATGGCCTGTGTCCATCACTGCAAGATCATGTAGAACACTTCCATTGCCTACTAAATACCCCCTGTTCCATCTATTCTATTCCTCCCTCTCCCGCCCCTCAGGGCCCACGGCGACTACCTGGCTTCACTGCTTGGATGACAAGATGCAACAACACTAAGGTCTTGACACATTGGTTTGTCCTCCCCTATTAGGAACCGCCCCTGCTCTCGAGAGACTCACACCCCTCTGTCTGAGAACATATTGGTTCTCCCCAGGATGGAAATCCAGCTCCTTCCCACACATTATGTGGGTCTCCACTCAGATACAACACATTATGATAAAATGTTCACTCATACACTCTCTAGAAGCCTGCCCCAGGTGTGCCCTGTCCCAAATGTCTCCCCCCCATCTAACACCCTAAAGCACTAACCTTTGTCATATTGCCACAAGAGTGTTCCCAATTTTGTACTTTCAACCACATACCAACCAATCTCCACAGTTTACCTGTTCCCTCCCCCAACCCTCCCCCTCAGTTCCATGGACCATCCAATCCACCCTCCCCACTCTACCCACCTGTCAAACCTGCACCACCCAACCCAATAGTGTCACTACCCTCCTGTCATAAACCTTCAATACCCAACTACATACTTCTACCTTATCTTAAATTACTTCTTTGAAAACAAAATTAAAAGTAAGACACTGGGGAATAAATGGAAGAAAATGTCACTGTACATATAGGACAACAGATATTACAGTGATGCAAGGCAAAATGTCAAAAAAAATTTAAATATTTTTCATTATTTTTTCATATCCTAATTTAAAAATTTTATTTTTAGTTTTCTTTAAATTTTTATGTATTTTATTTCTTATATTTAAACCTACCATTATTATATCATTTTCCTATTAATTGTATTTGGCTATTTTATTGGCTTCATTTTTGAAGAAGCTTTAGGTCACAGAAGAGTTACAATTGGAGCAGGGGAGGATCACTGGTGTGGGATATCAGTGATGGGGGATACATGGGAGGAAGTTCACCTGGACATACATATAAGGTATATAAATGTGTTCAAATATTCATGGGGCATTGTCACAGTGGGTGGAGAGTCATACAATAACTGAGGGAATATTGAATTTCCATCCTGGAGAGCCCTGTCACGTTCTCTAATGGAGCAGCAACTGTCCCCCAAGTGCAGAGGTAATGACTGGTGAAGGAGGATGGTCCATTGATGGGCCCTTGATATGGATGACTATGCTTGTGAGCCTTTGCTCTTGGAATTAAACTTAGCCTAGTGTTGTGGTGTGCCTAAGAATTGCCTCCTGAGAGCCTCCTTGTTGCTCAAATGTGGCCCCTCTCTAAGCCAAACTCAGCATGGGACATGACTCCTGGGGATGAGCCTCCCTGGCATGGTGGATTACTACCAAGCACCAACTAACAATGCAACTGGAAAAAAATCTCAAATAAAAGGGGGAAAAGGTAAAGACAAATGAGTTGATATGGCTAAGAGACTTCAAAGTGAGTCGGTAGGTCATCCCAGAGGTAACGCTTATACACATCTCAGCAGGCTCTCATAGACTGCCAAAGTGGATACTACCTCAAATAGTGGGGCTCCTGAGGGCTCTGGAGACACCCAGATCCTATGGTCAGGGCAGATAGCTCCTGAGTTTGGTGCATTGTCAGTGAGCCCTACTTTGGAGTTTGTGCTCCTAAGAGTGACAGAGTTGGACTCAGTTATGGCTTTCCTAAACGTGGCTCATCTGTCCCTTCTATTTGAACCTATACTTGGTGCTGAAGTTGGTAGGTGTATGTCCAAGAGACTTGAATCTTTGGGTTTTCCATGTGCCAGCTGGGCCTTGAGCTTCAGCAGAGTTGCAACGCCTACATCCAGTTCATTGGACTCACCGGGCCAACTAACAAGGAGGTGAAGATTGACAACCACCATACGAAGGAAATGAGAGATCCTACAACTGCAAGGAAGAGAGTACCACCCATTGGCTGCATGGAATCACATGCAATTTGAGGTGGAGTGGACATCACCATCCCAGAATCTTCAGGATTGGGGAATGAACTACGGACTAGAGTAGACTTACTGGTATTCTACAATAGACTTGCTGTGATTCTAGCAATGGAAGAAATTACAGCATTGATGTGGAGGCAGTGGCCACTGGAGGCTCTGGGGGCAGGGGTAAGGAAAGGCAGGCATAATGTGGGGGCTTTTTTCAGGACTTGGGAATCATCCTGAATGGCATTGCAATGACAGATATATGCCATTATATTTCTTCCCATAGCCTGCAGAATTGTGTGGAAGAGAGTGTAAACTACAATGTGAACTATGGTCCATGCTCAATGGCAATGGCCTAGGATGTGTTTATCAATTGCAATGAATGTGCTACACTAATGAAGGATGTTGTTTATGTGTGAGGGTGTGGGAGGTGTGGGGAGTGGGGCATATGGGAATCCCTATGTTTTTTGTTTAACATTTGTGTAATCTAAGTATCTTTAAAAAAATAAAAAATATATTTTAAAAAGGTTATTGGTTGTCTGGGGCTGAGGAAGGGATAAATGGAGAGTTACTGTTAATGGATATGGGGTTCCTTTCGGGGGTGATGAAATTATTCCAAAATTATATAGTGGTGGTGTTTATACAACACAGTGAATTTATTAAAAACCATTGAATTGTACATATTTCAAAAGGGTGGATTTTTTTCTTTTATTTATTTATTTTTTTATATATATTATTTTAGGATACATTGATTACATAAATGTTACACAGAAATTTTAGGAGTACCCATATGCCACCCTCCCACGCCTCCCACAACCTCCCACATATATATCCTTCATCAGTGTGGCACAACGCCTGTGATAGATATACACATTTTGGGGCTTTGCCATCAAGCATGGATCACAGTTCAGACCACCCTCTCTCCCATACAGTTCTGCATGATACATGATGATATAAAATGGCCTATATCCTCCATTGCAATATCACCCATGACAATTCCCAAGTCCCCCCCAAAAAAACCCCATATTACAATTGCCCTTCCCTCTCCCTGCCCCCAAAGTGTCCAGTGACTCTGGCTCCACATAATTTTGTAATTTCTTCCATTGCATGTATCACAAGTCTTTAACAGGACACCAACAAGTCCATTCTAGTCCATAGTTCTTCCCCCAGTCCCAAGGTGTCTGGGATGGTAATGTCCCCTCCACCACCAAGTAAGGGGGAGCTTATATCCCATGGTTACAATGGAAGAGTCGATCTGCCTGCAGGTGCAGGCTCTCTCCATTCTCCAGGATAGCTGTCGTCGATCATCATCTCCCCACTAGGTGTCCTGGGTGAGTCCATTGAGTTGTAGAGTAGGAGTTGCAGGTCGACAGAGCCTCTGGACCCAGCTGGCACATGGATAGCTCATAGGCTCTGGTCTCTGGAAGTACACCTAAAACTCTGGCATCAAATATAGGTTTGAATAGAAGAGACCGATGGACCATGAGCAGTGAAGACATATTTCGGTCAGTCTCTATCACTCTCAGGAGCAAGGGTTCCAAATTAGGGCCCACTGGTAAGGCACCAAACTCTGGGGCTGTCTGCCCTGATATAGGACCTGGATATCTCCAAAGCCCTCAGAAATGTGAACTGTATCAATAAAGCTGTTGTTTTTTTTTAAAGGTAAAGCATGCATTTAATTTTTAATATCAGATTACAGACAAGTAAAAAGTACTCCTTCACCCCAGACTTGTCTTATCCCATCTCAACTCTCAGAAGCAGACAGTCACCACTTTTTTCGTATCATGGAATACATATTCTCTGCATTTCCAAGTATGTGTAATTGTATAGACACATTTCTGAGCACATCTCTTATTAAAAGATAAATTTCTAAAATTGAATTGTTAGATCAAAGTGATTGTGCATCTCAAAGTATCTATTTACTAATACCATTAATATATTATCCATCATTAATATATAGCCAAATTGTTTTACAGAAATATTGTATTAGCTTCTTTCAATTTTAGTGAGTTTTGAGAGTTCACGCTTCTTTATACTTGCTATAGTCCCAAATGGTATCATTCATTTTAATTTTGTCAGTCTCATATGTGAAATACTTAATATCTTTTTTAATTTGTATATCTTTATGTAAGGTTAGGAAGTCCCTGTTTACATCCTTTGTGCATTTTCAATTGGTGTGATTGGTTTTATATTGATTTTTTGATTATGAAATGTTTAAAAGACAGAATAATGCAAAGGATAATGAAGATCATGAACCTGCCAATCAGAGAAACAAAATTTTATCATAATTTTCTCAGATTTTTCAAAGAAAATTCTAAAAATATAGTTGATGTCCCCATTTTCTTTCACTCTACCATTCTCCATTCTTCCCCCCGCCCCATACACCCCATAATAAATTTTGTATGTATCCAGGCAATTTTAAAATTTAACTATGTATATATGTTTTAAATAACAATATATAATATTGCCATATAAAACATATTATACGGACATTGTGTTCAGCAATTTGCTTTTTTTAACCTAATATTTTTTCTGAGATCTGTAGATTTTGGTCGAAGAGGTCTATTTCTTCTTTTTAGTTCATTTTTTATTTTATTTCATTTTTATGAATATACCACAGGTAATTTCTCCTTCCCCCTACTTAGTCACATTTCGGTTGATTCCAGTTTTTTGCTGACACAAGCAATTCTGTAAAGAACAAATTCTCATCCTGGTTTCCTGGTGTATCTGTACCCAAATTTCTGTAGTCTATATCCTTTTGAACAGAGTGGTTGGGTTATAGGCTTTACTCATCTTCAATTTTACTAGCTTTATGAAATTGCTTGTGCAATTTCACACTCCAATCCAGATAGACAAGGCCTCTGAGCTCATGGGATTTGCATTCTGGTATGTGTCTGGAGCAGGGTAAGGAGGGTTGGTGAGTCCTGTCCCTCTGCACCCTTGACCATTACTGGCATTATCAGATTTTTAAAGGCTTCTCAGTTTGACTTTAATTCATATATTTTTCAATTATCAGCAAAACTGAGAGCCTTTTTAAGTGTTTTTCAGCCAGCCAATTTTATTGACTTTAAAACATAACTCCCACGTTAAACATGTACCTTTATGATTTGACTCCGTTCTTGAATGAGCCAGTTGCATGGACCCAATTGCAGCAAAGAGAAAAAAGAAAGGAGCATATTTTATCATGGAAATGTCCATGTCATCAACCAAGAATGATCTTATTGAACAACTGGCCTTATGAAATAAAATAAAATAAGGAAACAAAGTTTTTGATTAGGTAGTCAATTTAGGAAATTGATTTCCTAAGGATGTGGCCTACATGCTTGGTTTCTTTTTGATTGAGAGAATTTTTTTAAAAATCAAAAAAGTCATTTTTAAAAGCTAATCTATTTTCTGCAAGTCAGTCTAATTCTGAAAATGTCATTCCAAAGGACTCTCTGTCTTGAAATTGCTTGAAGTATCTAGAATTGCGGTTGCTTGGGAAGTGGTACTTGAGTACAGTCAGGGATGCATAATAAGCAGTCTAGATGATGGGAATATTACTGGGTGAGCCTGGGTCCTCACATCTCTGATAGGGAATGGAAAGGACAAGAGTTTCAAAATTTCTCAAACTCGAGTTCAGCCTGGAAAGGATTTCCCCATTTGTACACTAGACAGAATTTTGCCCAAAGCTACTTAACTAGCATTTAGAGAGGATCTTATAAGCTTAAAATTCAATCTATTGCAAATAAATAGGCTAATAAATTAGTGGGACTCAGTGCATAGCCCAGAATGCCATTCATGATTTATCAATTGTGACTTAGTCATGATTTATTAGAATTTTTCATGAAAATATTCAACTGATGGATTATAGCAATTATAAAGCTGTGATCACAAAACTCAGCAGTGTATTTTTAAATGAATATTTGAAAGATTCCTCACTATGCCTTCATCCTGTCTGGCTATTACATTCTAGTGGATGATACCTATACCTCACTGCAGTTTTTAAGATTAAACTTACATTAGAGCTTTAGGACAATTTCCTTGGAGCATGTAGATGTTTCAATTGAACTTTGACATGTGGCTATTCATGATAAGACAATATATGTTCTTTGAAACTCTTCGACCTCCACCATCACAGATCTTTGAAGACATTACTTTCTGCTTCTTCTTACTTAAATATTTACTCACCAGAAGCTTTTCTGATACTCTGCCTCTTCACCATAAACGCCAATGCCTGTTTGAAGATGCTAAGCTTCAAGAGGACAGAAGTCACTTCTGCTTTTGTTCCCCAGTCCAGAGAGAAGCTCATTCTGCCTCAAAACCAAACCAACCAAATGCTGTCATGATTGTAGTCTCCCATACTCACTCCTTGAATTTCCCAAGAGACATAACTGTCCACAGGCTGCTGCTGACGGTTGTTGGCATCTTTGCAATGGAGGCATCCAAACTTCCCTGCCAATGTGGTATGGTTATGCCTGTGGACTTATGTCCTAGCCCTGCTGTAGAAGATGCTGTGATAACTCATCCTGAGAAGACTTAACTGGTTCTGTGGACCCATTCCCAGCTTCTGTCCCATTGCTCCTAGTGGCTCACACCTACAACCTGATTCAGAGAATTCCCACTGGTTACCGGAGCTGTTTCAGGCAGACACTGCGAGCGGGAAATCCTGTTCATTCACATGCTGCTGGGGTAGATTTTCACCAATGACTGATGGTTGGAGGAGGATGAGAGCGGAGCTCCTTTGAGAGGGGTCAGGCTCTGCCCCCGATCTCCTAGGGGAATCAGACAAGTCAGGACTTCCTCTGAAATTGCTCCCTTGCTTGGTTTCCTCCTCTCCCTCCCTTACTGGTTTCTCTTCCATTAAAAATATATACAAAACCTCAGGGTCTGCCTCTGAAGAGCCCAACCTAAGACATTTGCTTTTGGGAAATGATCATCTTTACTTACTAAGAGTTAATTCACTTAAATATTATTGGAACACCTACCTTGTAGCAGCCCCTGCTTTAGATGCTGAGGATAATTTGATGAACAGGGAAGTTAAGATCGGAAACCTCATAAAGTTTGCTTTCCTTGAAAGGGAGGCAACACATTCAGTAAACAAGCACATAAATGAACAAGATAATTTGAGGTGGTGAAAGATGCCCTGAAGGAAATAAAAGAATGTGATAGCAAGTAACCAAGGGAAGTGTGGCACAGCTGTCTTAGATTGAATGGTCAAGGAAGGACATTCTGCAGACCTATGTGAGCAGCAATCATACCAAATGAGGGAGCAGGCCATAAAAAGATTTGGGGAAAGAGCATTCCAGGCAGAGGAACAGTAAGAGCAAAGGGGCAGTATCAATCTTGGCATGTTCTAGGAACAATAAGAAGATACAGCGACTAGAGCGTAGTGAATCATGGGGAAAGATATAGGAGGAGATGTCCACAAGGTAAGACGGGTACAGGTCATGTAAGGATTCACAGACCATACTGATAGTACTTTGAATTTTATTCTAAATGTGATGGAGATCCACTGTTTTAGTTTCCTAGCTGCTAACAACAAATACCATTCAATGGGTTGTCTTAACAACAGGAAATCATTGGCCCCGGTTTCAGAGGCTAGAAGGCTTGTTTTCTCCCGGGATTGTTATCTTCTGATTGACCAGGGTTCCTTGGCTTTTCCGTCACATGGCCATGTACATGGTGGTGTCTTCTCCTTTCTCTTCCAGATTCCCTTGACTTTCAGCTTCTGGCTGCTCCCTATGGCTTCCTCTCCATTTGACTTTCACTCTGCTCATAAAGGACTCCAGTAATCCAGATTAAAGCCCAACCTGATTCAGTTGGGCTATACCTTAACTGAAGTAACCTTGAAGAAACCTTATGTACAGTGGGTCCACACCAGAATGGGGACTGTTTTAGTTGCCTAGGCTGCTTAAAGCAAATAGCATGAAAGAGTTTGGCTTGAACAATGGGAATTTATTAGCTTACAGTTTTGAGGCCAAGAAAATGTCCAAATCAAGGCAATGATTTCTTCTCAAAGATTGGCTGCCAGCAATCCTTGGCTCCTCAGTCATATGGAATGGCTCATGGCAGCATCTGCTGGTCTCTCCCTTCTCTTCCAGGTTTCATTGATTTCAGCCTCTTGCTTCCATGGCTTTCTCTCTCCCTCTCTCTACATTCATTCCATTTATAAAAGACTCTAGTAATAGGATTACATCCCATCCTGAATGAGGTGGGCCATACCTAACTGAAGTAGTCTCATCAAAAAAACCTACACACAATGGGTTTACATCTACAAGAATGGATTAGATTTAAGAACAAGTTTTTCTGGGGTATATACAGCTTCAAACCACCATACTCCACCTTCTGCCCCAAAACACATATTGTTTCTACATGCAAAATACATTCATTCCATCACACTATCCCAAAAGCCTTAAGTCATTTCAGATGCAATGCTTAGTACAAAGTCTCATCAAAATGGGTTATAGGTGTGGTCTGTCCTGGAGCACTATTCCCCTCCACCTGTGGGCCGGAGAAACCTAGAGAACAAGTTATTCGCTTCCAATGTACAATGGAGGGAGAGCCATAGGATAAATGTTTGCATTCTCATGGGGAAAAATTGGAAGGAAAACAGGGGTCATGGGCCCCAAACAATTCTGAAACGCTGCAGGGCATACTCTATTAGATTCCAGATCTGAGAGTCATCTATGGAATGATGCTTTATCCTCCAGGCCTGATGGAGTGGCAGCCCCATCATTTCCAAGTGCTCTCCCCAACACTGGGGTAAAGGTTTCACCCTCTTCAAGCACTGGGTTGGCAGCCAGGCTCTCCATAATCCCCAGGGAATAGGCTCCAACCTGTGAGAAAACTGGAGAGGTGGCCAGACTCCCTGCAATCCTTGTGCCATATGTTCCATGCTCTATAAAGACTGGGCAGCAGCACACTTCCTGAACTAGGGGCAGAAGGGCCACCCTCCGACACGCTGGAAAAGACTCCCCCTTTCCACACACAGGGGTGGGCTCGCTCTCTTGG
>PVKH010008106.1:0-19712 GCA_004027955.1 Chaetophractus vellerosus | reverse complement strand
TTTTTTGACATTTTGCCTTTCGGCACTGCAATATCTGGTGTCCTGTCTGTACTCATTCCCCAGTTTATCCACTCATTCCCCAGTGTCTCACTATTTTTCATTTTATTTTCAAAGAAGTTTTAGGTCACAGCAAAGTCACACACAGAATAGAGGGGACTCTCATATATTCAACATCTTCCCCTTTTCCTCCCCCCCCTTATTAATACCTTTTTATATGTGGATGGTAGCTTTGTTATAACTGATATAGAAATAGTGAAACATAGCTACTAAACATGGTCAATACTTTACACTATGGTTTACATTTTAGACTGTACACTTTCATAAATTTTTATGATATTTACCATGTCCTGTGTTCATTGCTTTAAGAGCATGCAGAACAATTCCACTGACCACTAAATATCCCCTGTTCAACCTATTCTATTCCTCCCTCCCCATCCCCCCAGGGCCCACGGCAACCCCCTGGCTTGACTCGTTGGATGACAAGATTCATAGTTACATGCAACAAGACTGAGGTCTTGACACACTGGTTTGTCCTCCCCTATTAGGAACTGCCCTGGCTCTCAAGAGACTCCTGCCTATTTCTGAAAAATTTGTCCTCCCAAGAACGGGAGTCCAACTCCTTCCCGCTCAATATGTGGGTATCCACCTACTGTAACAACACATTATGACCGAATGATCACTCACACACTCCCTAGAAGCCTGCTCCATGTACGCCCTGTCCTGAATGCACCCCCACCCAACATCCTAAACCAGTAACCCTTCCTTGTCATATTGCCATAAAGCATTCCCAAATTTGTACTTTCAACCACATACTGGCAAATCCCCAGTGTTTACCATTTCCCTCTCCCAACCCTCCCCCCAGTACCCTGGACCTTCAACCCACCCTTCCCAATCTACCCACATGTCAAACCTGTACCACCCAACCCAATAATATCACTATCCTCTTGTCCTATCCCTTCAATACACAACTACACTCTTTCACATTACCATAGATTACATCCATATGGGTGATGGCTCACAACCTTCTCTTTTCTTTCTATTTCTTTTAAACCTATCTTCCAGACACTAGTTCTCTGAGACTGCTCAATTTCCTTAATTTATATCAGTAAGGTTATGTACTGTTCATTCTTCAATGCCTGGCTTGCTTCACTCAACATAAGTCCTCAAGATTCAGCCACGTTATCCCATGTTAGCACTTTATTCCTTCTTACAGCTGAGTAATATTCCATTGTATGTATGTACCACATTTTGTTTATCCATTCACCTGTTCATGGGCACCTGGGTTCAATTGCATGCATTCAAAGACCAGGACAAAGAAAATATAACATATATTCTCCTACTTCACTGAGAGAGGAAGGTAACAGTCATGAGAGATGACAAAATTATAGTAATTTTTAATGTGTTTTCCCTCCTCTTTATGAGAAATGTGTGCTGTAATCAGATATACTGGGAATATGCTGCCTCCACAGGGAATATAGAAAGCCAAACCAAAAAGCAGAAAATAATTGAAGAGTTCTTTAAAACCCAAGATGTATTCAAATTATCAGGCAGAGATCTTATTCTGTTATCTTGGAGATCCATAAAGACAAGGAAAAGTCCATCTATTTTTAAAATGACTGGGAAGTGTTGGAAAAGAAAATTTATTGAATAGGAGTATCTTAAATGTTTCCCAGAGGAATCAAACTCCCTGTCAAATATTTTTCAGTTCAGGACAGGGTATGAATGCAGAGAAGCGGAGCTTGCTTTACCCACTGCTAATTGTCACATGAGCATATGGAGTGGGGGAAAGGCAGGGCCTCTAATGTTATGTCATGCTTCTTACAGGACATTTAGAACACCAAAGACCTAAGGTGAAATCACGGCTTATTCTCTGATATAGGCTTCAGGTATATGGACCACAGGGAACGTTGGTTTGTGTTTTGAATGTCTGAAGCTAAGGGCATCTTTTCTAATGTCAGGCCAGATTTTAATCCAGGAAATAGCCCAAAATGGTGAAACCTTTTGGTTGACATGAACAGTCCATATGGCTCTCAGTTATCTCAGAAGCAGGGAGAAATGAGTTGTTTTTAAAAATATTCTTAGTGTCCCTAGGAAATGTTATACATAATTATAATAAGAACATTCATAATACAATCATAATAATGGCTAATACTCATTGAGTACTTATTCTATAACAGACACTATTCAATTCACTCATGTGTTAATTTATTTAAACCCTAAATTTATAGGCACTTTTGTCTCCTAGTACTATCAAACATGAGAGGCATTATATAATTATAAAACAGTGACATGGAGTAGGAATTTCTAAAGAATTATAAAAGGCTAGAATGAATAAAGTACAGATTAGAAGTCATAGTTATTTAGAACGTCTAGGGAAAAGTTTCTCTAAGTGAGGATCCCAACAGCGATTTAGTCAATCAGCATCTGCTCTAGCGGCTCAGAGTTCACTTGGAGAAGAGATGATGTTGCATATAGATAAATCATGGACCCAAGAACTTTTCACAGAATCAGGGTACTTTTTGCATGTGAAACATAAATCACTGTATGAGTCTCTAAGGCTCAAAATCAATAACATAAGGGTCTATCTTAAGAAACTGATATAGTGAGCAAACTGAACCCAAAGCAAGCATAAGAAAGGAAATAATAAAGATTAGAGCCAAAAGTCAATAAAATAGAAAATGGAAAAACAATAGAAAAATTTGATGAAATTTATGTTGGTTCTTTGACAATATTGATAAAATTGGCAAGTCTTAGTTAGGCTGACCAAAGACAAAACAAATTAGAGAAGACACAAATTACTAAAATTAGGAAGGAAAGAAGGGGAATCACTACAAACACTGCAAAATTATAACAGTTATAAGGGATTGCCATAAACAATTTTATTCCAACAAATTAGATAGCCTACATGAATGGCAAATTTCTGGAAAAATATGTTACTAAAACTGACTTGAGAATAAATAGAAAGTATGATAAACTTGTAAGAAGTAATGAAATTGAATTAGTATTGTAAAGTCTTCCCACAAATAAAATCCCCAGCCAAGATGGGTTTACACATGAATTCTATTGAATATTTAAGAAGAAATTATACCAATTTTTCAAAAAGGCTTTCATACAACAGAGAATGGAACATTTCCTAATTCATTCTACAAAGCCAGTATTACTTTGGTACCACAGCCAGGCAAAGAATCAGAAAGTAAAAAATATAGACCAACATCCCTCAAAAATAGTCACAAAAGAAAGAGCAAAT
The DNA here is from genome assembly GCA_004027955.1 of Chaetophractus vellerosus. Classification (NCBI taxonomy): domain Eukaryota; kingdom Metazoa; phylum Chordata; class Mammalia; order Cingulata; family Chlamyphoridae; genus Chaetophractus; species Chaetophractus vellerosus. The sequence goes on along the minus strand of PVKH010008106.1, from coordinate 16,465 downwards.
AAATCATTGCCACTCAAAACCTTTTCTATGGTATTGCTTTTGAAAGAAATCAAACTAAGACAATAGTAATATAGCAAATTGAAAAAAAAAAAAAGAAACCTGAGAAAATAATGGGGATGAAAAGCTCTCCTTCAACAAATGCCAACAAATAAAGGTAGAAAGAATTATTTGGTTAGAAAAAAATCACTATTTTTCAATCCCTAGGATTATAAATTATTCAGACAAGGATCATCAATAGAGGCTAAAGCAATAAGGTAAAAGCTTTTAGAGAGCAGGATATTCACACAATCTCAAACTATCACCCACATAATTACAATGGTGAAAAGGTGCCTTTCCCATGGAGAAATCTGATAGACACCACCTCAACTAAGGGATCTCACTTAGTACCACCAATAACAAGACAAACTGACATTATGTACCTTTTGATGTGATGAGGTGGGAAGGAGACAAAATAATTAAACTGGATCTTATAATGAGGAAACATTTAAACAAATCCAGATTGTAGGCTATTTTACAAAAGAGTCGATCTGGACCCTCTCTGGCATGGTAGAACTGTTCTGGAAGACTAATCATACATGATAACTAAATCTAGAAAAAGGAAGGAAGGAAGGAGAGGGGGAGGAAGGGGGGAAGGAAGTGAGGGAGGGAGGAAAGGAACTCCTATAAATGTCATTATTCGGGACAATTTGGGAAGTTTGAAAATGAACTGTATATTAGGAAATATTACAGCTTCAATATTTAATTTCTTGGCTCTTATAATGATGTGTTCATGTAGTAAGAGGTTCTTGTTCTTAGGGGATATGTGCTGAATTATTTATGGATAAAGCATCAATAATATCTCTAACTTTTTTTTCAAATGGTGAGAAAATATAAACAAAAATAAAGCAAGCACTACTCCTATTCGTTATTGTACTAGAAGTCCTAGCTAATGCAGTGAGACAAGAAAAGGAAATAAAAGGTATACTTATTGAGAAGGAAAAAATAAAAACAGCTTTGTTCGCAGATGATATGATTATCTATGTAGAAAAGGCCAAAGAATCAACAACAACGAAAAAAAAACTTCTGGAACTACTTAGTAACTCTAGAAAGGTTGCAGGATACAAGGTTAATATATAAAAATCAATTGCTTTTCTATATACTAGCAATAAAATATTGTAATTTGAAATAAAAAAATGATTTTGTATTAGCACCAAAAAATGTATACATTTAGGTATAAATCTAGCCACAATATATACAAGACCCATATAAGGAAAACTACAAAATTCAGATGAAAGAAATCAAAGATGATCTTAATAGATGGCAAGATATTATATGTTTATGAGTAGGAAGACAATATTTAGATTTCAATTCTGCAACACTTGATCTATAGAGTCAATTAAATCCCAATCAAAATCTCAGAAAGTTATTTTGTGGATACCAAAAAAATGATTCTAAAGTTCATATGAAAAGGCCAAAAAAAAAAAAATAATAGCTAACACAATACTCAAGGAGAACAAAGTCAGTGGACTGACACTATCCAACTTCAAGACTTCTATAAAGCTACACTGATCAAAACAGTGCAGTATTGGCAAATCAATAAACAAAGTGACCAACAAACAGAATAGAGAACCCAGAAATAGATCCACAAAAAAAATAAAATCTAGACACAGATCTTATACCTTTCATAAAAATTGACTCAAAAAGGATCATAAAACTAAATGTAAAATGCACAACTATGAAACTTCTAGAAAATAATATACATAAGAGAAAATCTAGGTGACCTTGGGTTTGGTGAAGACTTTTTAGTTATAACAACAAAAAACATGATCCATGAAAGATACAATTAATTAGTTAGGCTTTATTAAAATTAAAAATGTCTGCTCTGAGAAAGGCACTGTCAAGGGAATTAAAAGACAAGCCACAGACCAGGAGAAAATATTTGCAAAACACAAATCCGATAAAGGACTTGTATCTAAAATATCCAAAGAACTCTTAAACTTCAATAATAATAAAATAAACAACCTGTTTAAAAGATGGTCAAAAGAGCTGAACAGACACCACACCAAAAAAAGATGTACAGAGAGCAAATAAACATATTTAAAAGTTGCTCAATGTTATATGTCTTTAGGAAATTGCAAGTTAAACAAGTTACCACTACACACCTTTTAGAATAGTTAAATCCAAAAAAACTGACACCACCGAATGCTGGTGAGCATGTGGAGCAACAGGAATTCCCATTCATTGCTGGTGGGAATGCAAAATGGTGTATCCACTTTGGAAAACAGTCCAACAGTTTCTTACAAGGTTAAACATAGGCTTGCCATATGATCCAGCAATCACATTTCTAGGTATTTACTCTGATAGGTTGAAAACTGATGTCCACACACAAAGAAACCTGCACATGCATGTTTATAACAGCTTTATTCATAATTGCCAAAAGCTGGAAGTAACCAAGAGATCCTACAATAGGTGAATAAACAAACTGTGGTACAACCATAGAATGGAATATTATCTGGCAATAAAATGAAATGTACTAATGAGCCATGAAAAAGCATGGAGGAACCTTAAAATACGTACTGCTAAGTGAATGAAGTCAGTCTGAAAAGGCTACATATAGTCTGATTCCAATTATAGGACATTTTGGTAAAAGCAAAACGATAAAGATGGTAAAAAGACCAATGGTTGCCAGAGACTGAGAGAGGGGTGGGAGTAGGGATTAATAGGTAGAGCATAGGGCATTTTTGGGTCAGTGAAACGATTCTGTAGGATAATGTAATGGTGGATACATGACATTATGCATTTGTCAAAACCCATAGAACTGTACAACACAAAGAGTGACCCCTAATGTAATCTATAGACTTTAGTTAATGTGTCAATAATAATTCATCAATTTTAACAAATGTACAGCACTAATACAAGATGTTAACACTAGGGGAAATTGTGTGGGGGTTAGAGGATAAACAGAAACACTCTGAATTTTTTGTGAAATTTTTCTATAAATTTAAAACCTCAAAAAATAAAGCCTATTAAAATATAATATAAAATAAAGCAAGTGTGGAAAATGTTAATAAGTGGTGATTCTAGATGAAGAGTGAACATGTATGTGTTCATTGTTCTTGTCTTTCAACTCTTCTGCTGCTTAAAAATTTTTTAAAGTAAATTGATTAGGGAAATGCAAATTAAAACCACAATTAGATACCACTACACAACTATTAGAATGGCTAAAATTTGAAAATAAAAACTGACACTATTAAGCACTGATGGCAATGTAGAGAAAACAGAACTGTCATACATTGCTTGTGGGAATATAAACTGTACAGAAACTTTGGAAACAGTTTGGCATTCTCTTATAAAATAGAAAATATACTTACCATATGACCCAGAATTCCCATTCCAAGCCATTTATCAGAGACATGAAACTTAATGTTCTCACAAAACACTTGTATATGAATGTCTATAGTGGCTTTATTCATAATCACCAAAATTTAGAAACAAAGTAAATATTCTTCAATTGGGAAATAGATAAACAGATAAACTATGGTACATCCATCCAGTGGAATACTCTTCAGGAATAAAAAGGTACAAACTACTGATAAACAAGGCAATATGGAAGAATATAAATGTGTCATGCTAAGTGAAAGAAGCCAGACTCAGAGGATACATGCTCTATGAGTCCATTTATATATCCTGCAAAAGGCAAAAATTATGAGAGAATGCACTCACTGATTGTGCTGGGAGTGGAGTAAATAGTCTGCTACAAAGGGGTGTGCTGGCATTTGGGGGGATGGTGGAACTGTTCTATACCTTGATGGTAGTGTTAGTCACATGATATTGTGTACTCACGGCTATGTGCTAAAAGGGATGGATTTTACAGTACACAAATAAATAAAACATTATGGAAAAAATTCACATCATTCCACTATCTCAATACGTTCAATGTGTCTTACTCAGAATAAAAAGCAAAGTCGTTACAATGCCTGAGAAAAATTAGAAGGCCCCACAGCATCTGGCCCCCTTAGCTCTCTGCTCTCATCTGTTACTTCTCTTTCCTTCCCTCAATCTGTTCCAACCACACTGGTCCCTTGACATTCCTGAAACCTAGCCAGCATATTCCTGCCTCAGTGCCTTTGCACTTCCTGTCCCCTCTGCTCTTCCCCCAGATATCCATATGACTGGCTTGCTTCAGGTCTTACTCCAATGTGACCTTCACGGTAAGGCATTCTTCATAACCCTGCCCTACCTGGTATGCCTTTACTTTTCTCAATTTTACCTTCCACTATGAAACATACTGTGTGTTCTACTTATTTTGTATGGTGTCTGCCTCTCTAAAAAAAGAGGGATGGAATTTTTCTGGGTTTTGATCACAGCTGTATCTCATGCACCTACACAGTGCTTAACATATAGTAGCACTCACTAAATATTTGTAGAATGAATGGGCTAAGAAATAACGAAAAAACCATCACTTGCCCATGCTCTGCCCTTAATATTGCTTGCATACTTTCAATAATACACTAAAACAAATTTCACCCTCGTTATTAAAGAAATGGAGTGGCCTTTTAGTCTAATTCCACTTTATGATTAAAAAAAAGCAATTGATGAAGAAAAAGAATTATTAGGGATATAGTAAATTTAAAAAAAATAAGTATTAGCATTTCCCTAGAATAAACACAAATACTGTTGGCTCCTGTAAATCACGTACATCTATAAACGGAACAATGAGCACTAGATATTCCCCCTCTGTGAAGTATTCATCCTTACCTCCTTCCTCCCAACCTGCGACACCTCAGACGGAGTCACATTGCCTCACCTCCACATCATCATTCTTTTTTACCACCATGCTTCTTGGACACTGCACTTATCACAATAATTTTATTTGTCTACTTATCTGTCTCATAGAGAATAGTTACTTAATGGAAGAAATCTTAAGGTTAAGAATTGTTAAATTTCGTGTGGCAACTGTCTAGTTAAGCACCATACACAAAGAAGTTTAATAAATGTTCAAATTAAATGTAAATGAGTTGGTGTTTGAATTTATAAATTTTAAAACTTCAAAATTGTGAATTACCAAAGAAATGTTCAGTCAAGTTCATTAGATATACAAAGGATAGATTTTGAAAAGACTATCTTTAAACCACAAAAAAAATGTTTGGGTTAAGTAACCCAAACACCATTCTTGAAGTTTTCTGATGAATGAAAATTTTACTGGACTTCATCTGAGATGTGGGCAAGGTTTTGTTGTATTTTGTTTAAAGTATGTTAGTTATAGAAATTTACTTTCTTGGAAAGCACAAGATTATGAAAAGCCTTCCAAAACACTTTTTAACTGGAGAAGGCTTTCTTATGAACTAAATTTCTCTTATTCAATAAGAAGGTATGTTTCAATTACTGAAAGGAAGAAAGACAAGCATATGGGAAGAAAAGAAATTTACATTCCTGCTGCCACCATTATGGTTCAATCCATTATCACAGCTTCCTAAGTGGGTTTTCACTTTCAGACTCTCCCACACCAGCTATTCAAACTGTTTCCAAAATGACCTTACTATAGCAAAATTATGCCGCTCCAACACTTAAAAACTTTAAAAACAAATCCTTATTTCCTGAACGACTCAATCTAAACTTCTTTCAAAACATGACCCTTTCGTAATATGGCCCCAACACATATTTCCAGTATTGCTTTCCACTAGACTTCAATGTGCGCATAGCACAGGAGCCAAACCGAATTATTCATTTATTCTTCAATAGAACTCTATGATTCCTTCCTCTATTCCTTGGTTTAATTAGCAACCTCCACCTGGATTATCCACTCCACACACTAGCCTCCATCAACCCCTCCTACCCACCCTGGTATGTCATAAAGCCTTTCATGATCTCCTCCATCCTGACATGTTCTCTCTCTTCTAAACTACCAAAGAACTTCACACCTTCTTTACAGCACCTAAGGGGTCTCAGTTTATAATATAATTGTTTATGTATTTGTCTTATTCTTTCCTTAACATCCCAGCCCTGCCTGGTTTTGTAAGGTCTGAGACTAGGCTTTATTCACCTTTATTTGCTGCAGGTAACAGCACAGAACCTTTTTTATATCATATACTCAATCAGTGTTTCCTGATTTATAAAGATAACTACATATCTTGAGAACACTGTAGAATCACAATTGTTAATCTGCTTGGCAGCCAAACCTAGCCCAGACATCCTCTTGTGAAGTTTTCCAAAGACCTACTACAGGGATCTGTAAGAAGACAATGGTGCCTTGTTTTTAATCTCCCTCAAATCCCTTAGGATACAGAAAACGTAAAAACATCCCTTTGAAGAGTATTGGATTGGGGAAAAGGAGCTAGTCTGGGCACTGTTACTTAGTTAATCTGGAAGGTGAATGGCCTGGCACAAGTCATCTTTAACTTTTCTAGCACTAAAACTTAATGATTTTAAATAGCATCATGTTATCATCTGGAAGAAAGATGTTATGCTAAGTAGTACAGAAATGGACAAGCAGAGGAAGCACAGGATGTTTCCAGCCAGAAAAGTGAGTTCTCCCTTCATGTGATTTTTCTGAAGACAGAGACATTACAAACACCCATTTTCTTTGGTAGCTTTTCAATATCATTGCGTGCCTGGGTCATTGTCTCGGCCACTGATTTGTATGTGTCCCACATGGCAGACCTCCTATACTATCACTGCAATTTACAGTACTTAAGAGGCAAGAGAGGGCATTCAAATAATTCAAATGGAGGGGGTAACATAGAAATATTTGAATATTTGAGTGTTCTAATCAGGATATGTAAATATTTTATTATTCTACTACTTGCACTCCACTTAAAGAAATCAAGTTGTAGAGATTTGGTCAAATTCATTTTTTAAAAAAGAATGTGAGACTCCTGAGTGCTATACATAGCATTCACAGTGCTTTAAAGGCCAGTGTTCAGAAGAAATCACATGACAAGTGCATCATATTTTAGTTCTTGATCCTGCCCATAATTCCACATGGGAAAACCTGTGGCTCTATATGCTAGTTCAGAGGTAAATAAACAAAAAGATACTTTCTTCCTACTCTGCTGTCTATTTATTCATATATTATAAATATTCAGAAGGAGTTTTACATCTATACCTGAATATTAAAAATACAGCTTTGTTTTAACATACAATATATATAGTTTCATGAATCATGCATATAAAATAGTACTATTAGGAAAACTTCTTTATAACATAGCGATTACCTGCCTTAAAGGAAAATATAATTATAAAACAATAAGGCCAATTTTAAATTGTGCATAGAACCAGTAATTGTGTCTTTAAGGCAATTAAATGATTTATTGAATCTTGGTTAAAAGTAGATTGACAATGACAATAAAGAATAAAGTGTAATTTATTTGGTGCTACTTTGTAAGTGCTTCTAACTACAAATCATCTCACGATACCGTATACAATATACTTTCAATCACAACTCAAACATAAAATAACCTGCAAAACCACATGACTATAATCAATATACAATGATTATATTTTTAAAAGAAAGAAAGAAAACTAGCAGTTAATTAAGTTAAGGTGCAGTAACTTTTCCAAATAAAATATTAGCACCATACCAAGTAAAGTGATCTAAAACTATTGGCCTCCTTGTTCTTCTTAAATAACTAAATATAAACTTTTTTTTTCCAAAGCACAAATATTAATTTGCGAAATCAGTTCCATAGTTAGTCTCCTTTTTTTTTTTTTTTTTTTTTGCATTTCTCCCTCAGGAAAGTACAGGAAAAAATAGGAAGCAAAACCTTTCACAGGATATTAAACTTAAATCTAACCAAACCAAACGCTGCCCTTCAGCAGTGAGTTCCGACAGAAGCGAAAGTGGACATTTCACGACGTATGGTACTGAAAGGGGAGAGTTCGAGCTCTGTGGTGTATTCGTTGTCATTGTCGTCACTGGTCACTGTTGAAGACTTCTGAACACACTCATCGCAGCAACAGCAGCAGCACTCCATAAAGGCCCGACTGAAGGGTTTGCAGAGACAGAAGAGGAGGACTGGGGTGACACAGGACTTAAAGAACAGAAGAAACTGGCTGATGATATTTAGAAGGTCCATGGTCTGCTGTGAAACCCCTGTAGCCATGTAGGCAGTAACGATGTTGCAGATATTTTCAGGAATAATGCAAAAGCCATACAAAATGGTCAAAGCCACTACCGTACAGTTCATCTGGCTTTCTAGTTGAATCTGTCGCTTATTTCCGCGGGTACAGGCTTTCTCTGCTTTGCGGATTTTCCTTGCAGTCACTAACGAGCAGGTGATGGTAAAAAGTGTGGGCAAACAAAAGTAACAGCCAAAATACCACCATAGTCTTGCACTGTCGTAGGTGAGGGCTAAAACGTAGATGGTGTCTGGTAAATCAGGAGAGATCTTTATAACACATCTTTCTGCAGGAGCTCGTCCACTAAACCCCAAATCCTCCTTGTTCAGCTGGCGGAGGACAACTTCGGGAAGCGCTAACAACAAAGCACCAACCCATATAACGGCAAGTTTGGCGGTTGTTGAGGAACAGTTTTCAATCATCTCGTAGTACATCTGTACGTTAGTGGCAGCGCGGAAGCGGTCTATACACAGAGCACATAAGGTGAAAGTAGTGACTCCGAGAGAAGCTACCTGTGGGAGGAGCAAGGAACACATTTACTTTGTGTGGTCTCTGAAAGATTGAAACACTAGGAAATAAATACAGATTGGCAATAAAGTAATAAAAAGCGAGAACAATTTTCTGGAATGAGACATAGGAAATGGCTGGTGACATTAGCTGAATCACTAGAAGCATAAAGACAGAAAACAATTTGTTATGGTTCTGGGTCATGGATTTGAAGGTTCCTTGGAGGACAGCCAGTATAATGCTGTTATTTCATAAATGAGAACACCAAAATTTCAGTCACCATGAAAATCCCTGTCGCCAGGAGATCTAGCAAGGAACAAGGATAGCCGAATGCATCCCATTTGCTTTACTGAGAAGGATGCCCATGTTCCGGGGTGGGGGACAATACTGTGCCTGACACACAGCAGGCACTCAAGTACTTACTGTTTCCCAGGGGCTAGATGAATAGGGAACGTCTCCAATTTCTCCTCAATGCCAAGTAAAGTATTTGGGATATTATTTTCAAATACATATACTTAGGGGAAACAAGGTAAGAAAATTCTCCAAAGGCAAAATCCATGAGAAAGCAAATTCCAAAGAGATCAGTGACCCCCAATGCTTGGTGGGGTGGGAGGGCTGCCCATCCTGGTGAGGGTTCTGAGTTTGTTTTAGCTAGGAGGATAAGGGCCAGGTGCCCAGGTAAAAGAGGTTGGTCAAACACCACCCTAATGAATTTGGAATCCCCCAAACAGTTACATCTTCAGGAGTATAAAGGGAAAAATAAGAGGATGATAGTGGGGGTATCTTGCCTATATTATGGGATTTGCCTCTGGAGGAAAATGGGGGCAAAAAGAAAACAATGAGCAAATTCCTTACCAGTAGCCTGAACTTACATGGTATTTAAGCCAGAATTCATACCATCTTACATGGCTTATACAAACCCAAAATGTAATCTAGTCATCCCAGGCACCTACTAGCAGAGCAAACACAAACCCTCTCTAAAGGAATGTACTTTAAACCCAAGCCTCAGAGAAACCCCAGATACAATTCAAGGGAACATGGGTTCACAATCAAAAACCACAATATACAAGAGGAAATAAGCCACTATGAGCTAATGTGCCAAAGGAAACAACAAATTATAGAATCAGACATAAAATAAGTACATTCATCATAAAATACGTAAGTTTATCAAATTTAAAGAAATATAAGATACTGAAAGAATGTCAAAGAAAATAGGAGATTTAAGGACTAAGAATTAAAAATACATTTTTTCACACCTGCTATCATTCATTTATCCATAAAATATTTGAATTGAGCATCATATATATTCTAAAGGTTTCACAAACATAGATTCAACACAAGCACACATTGATATATCTACTCTATGCCTAGCACTATGCTAAATATTGAGAACACAGAAAGCATAAAAAGCAGTCTTTTCCCTCAAGATGGCCAGGGTCAACTAAATTCCAAGATAAACACAGCAATCACCATCCAGGAGAGTCAATTTTATTCAAATATTTTGGCGGAAATTTAAGCAATTTAATGTTTAATAAATTCCGTCATTATTTATATATTTAAACAAGGACAATGAGTAGAATGTGAAATGCCCATGAGGTAAAAGATAAAAATTGACACTTGAAGACAGGATGCTTTGGGCTGTGTGCCAGATATCTGAGTATGGGTACTCGATCTCCCCTGCTAGCTGATGGGAATGTTTAAGAAACACAGCTTTGCCATGGCAAAGGGGCAAAGAAAAAACTGAATATAAATTTAATGTCTAACTTTTTAGAACGCTAAGGGATCATGTTGAAAGAAGGAAGACCAACTGCCCTAACAATGTCATCACTTAAAACATTAGTTGTTTATCTGCAGCATTCATGCTGTCATTCTTCCCAGAACACTGGCAATTTGCCTTGCAGATTTTTTTGAGAGTTCGAATGTCAAATATTCTCCTCTTAAACGCACATTTCAGACAATGTCTCCTAGTTTAATATGGTAAATAAGGACACTATCCATGCCCTAACCACTCATCATTAACTATTAGTGGCCACAACCTGAAAATGAGGCTAATGAGAGGTTACTAGAGAAGAAGCAAAAATGAAGGGAAAATATCACTAGCAAAGATGGAGATCAGGAAAGAATAAAAGAGGTGACAACCTCTTTTACAACCACTATTTTTGTTCTACAAAACTCTTCAGAAAGTCTCTCATCCAAATCGGGACAAGAAACATCAAAATAATAAGACTACCAAAAAAAAAAAAAAGAGAGAGAGAGAGAGAAAGAAAGAAAAAAAGAAAAAGAAAAAATTCCATCTCTATGTTCACCTTTTAAAATTAACTTTCAAATTAACTTCAAGGGAAATTAGTTTGCATCTATGCTAGAAATACAATATAATTCTAAAATGAAAGTCCACATTGTACAACTGTTCTATGATCAGATTATTCAGTAAATATCACACTGAAAATGGGAACCTGAGAAGTCTCTGCCATTTTCTCAAGGTCTCTATCAAACAGTATTATGAGGAAACTGCAGTGTATTTTATTTCATTTTATAAATTTTGAAAACTTTGTATATATATATTTGTCATCCTCTGACACTTGGGTTTATCCCTCTTGACAAATCAAAGGTTATGAGAAATTCCATTTTCGTACACAAACTTTAAGAAACTCCTGCATCCAGTTTCCAGTTCTCAAATTGTACTTCTTTATGACAGCATCCTCTACAATTAGGATCCAGCTTAAACAGGGTGAACTCTCCAGGAAGATCACCGGAGCTGCAAAGAGAGTTGCTAAAGGATCCTCTGAGGAAAATGCTGCCCCAAACTGAGACAGGGCTTGCAGTGCTGTCGCCAAGGGAAACCGCAGCCCAAATCCCAGCCCTAGGCATCGATCTACCCCGTCCAGGTGCCACTGCGGGCAGTGTTACTACTTCAGATACGCATCAGGTTTTATGGTGTGAAAGAGCAACAAAAGTAAAAGGCCCTACTCCCTATTATTTCTAGAAGGCTTTCAATATATGCAAAGAATTAGCACCTCAGAAATTAATTGATAAAAATCATCTAATTAATAGGCAGCGGCCTGATTTCTGCTTCCCCAAATATGAAATTTATCCATGTAATTAAAATTTTTAAATGTGGGGTAACATGAAAAGATTTCTATCACAATTTTTAAGCACACTTATTTATGTACAGCTCATTAAAAATTTCTACCAAGATGAATGGTGCAATTATATGCAATTATAAAACTGTATAATGAATGTTGGATCTTCTGCATTTAATGACCATATCTGATTAGTAAAATTCAATATCACTATGAAATATGCTCTTGGGAATAAAGCCGTTAAGTGTTGGCTTAGATGGGTAGTTCTTTGAAGCAATGTCCTGAGAGATGAAATGAGTAAGATGCAATCTCTTATTAATTAAACTGCAATGGGCGGAGTAATTAACAGCAACAAAAGCAAAGCTGTAAACACTTTTAATAGACAAGGGTATTAATTTTGAGAATTTCCAGATCAGGGGAAAGCTGGAGCAGACATTTTTAACTATTTGCAAAAATAAGATATTAAGAGTATATTGAGCATTTTGAGGAGACTGGTATCAAAATACCACTGCAAGGGAATCAAAATAAGCCATGCTAAGATCTTCCCTTCCAACAGCAATGCTCTGCTTTTCTTTGTATCCCGCAGTAAAAACATTAAAGCTCCTCAGGCCCTGCCGAGTTAATATCCAGAACAGCGAGGCTTGGGGCGGCTATAGTCACCTACGGCCTTGCTTCAAGGCCCAGAAAAGGCCCAGGAAAAGTTAAGACCTGAGCATTCGTGTGGGGAAGCAGCAGCTACAGTCACAGAGCGTAGGGTGAAGGTTCAGTCTTCTTGATCACCCCTATTCCGTTCTCATTTCAGTATCATGACTTGATTTATCTCTGTGTCAGTGGTATAGACAGCACTGCATTAGTTCAATTTCATATGTAAGTATGTATGTAGGCCTGCATATATATATATACACACAAGTACACATTATATCTATTTAGGTGTATTCATTTATATTTATATATATATGTGTGTGTGTGTGTATGTGTGTGTGCTTGTGTGTCACATGAGAAAGAGAAAGAGAAAGAGACCGAAAGAGAACTTGTGAAGTATGCTACACTGCACTCACTGCTGGGAATAATGAATAAGAAATGGATTTTATGCTCAAGCTTTGGAATACAAGGCAGAATTTCCTGTCTCCCACTTGCTACCATACCATACACCCAAGAAGTTAGTTTACATTTGGAATAACTCTCTCCAGTCTACAAGTCAGATAGACTCAGCTGTGCACAATCCTGGCATGCTTGGGGTGGCTCCCCTTGGTCTGGGCATATCCATGTCTGCTCAGACACTATAATTGAGAACCACTGGTCTAACGAGATGGGAAAGCAACCAAACATAATTTTAAAATGTCTCCTAGGAAAATTGCTACAGGTATCTAACTAGATTTACAGGCTGACCAAATTATAAAACCTTCTTTTTTAATCAACAATTTTATGTCAAGGAATATTATCCATTCCATTGCATATATCAGCTATGTCCTACTTAGTCTATAAGACTGATAACCGTGGGATAAGTTGTTTGAACTATTTGTTAACAACCCAGGACAGTAGTGATTTGTGCTTTAACTAAAGCATGCATTTAAATCTGTTGGGTGCAAGAATGGTGTTTGAAGGCAAGAAAACTTTGAGATCACCTAGAATTCATATCTGTGTTTTTTGTTGTTCTTTACACACACAGCAACCTTCATAAAGTTGTAAAAAGTTTGCTCCTGTGTAGGGAAAAAAACAGCCCAGAAAACAATGGTATCAGCTTTATATACTACTTTTTCATTTATAGGATCATTTAACATTTGAAAGGGTTATTTAAATTTTCTATTATACTCTTGAATTTTAAGGATAAAATTTATGCTACAGACTTCTCTGCTAATTTGGAGATTCATAAAGTACTTGAGAATGAATACTAAGGGCTTAAATTGCTAAAAGTACAAAATAATTTCATTGAATCCTATACTTTAAATGTTTTACTAACTCAAACTGGTGCTTCATGTTGAAGAAAATTGAAAAGGTTTATTCCTCATTACAACCAAAGTACAATTCAGTCAAACTGCAATCGACTCAAGTCAATGGCCCAGAAATTTCAAGTGGCGTGCAATAATATGACAGGTGAGTCCTCAGCGACTTCTTGCCTCAGTTTCCCTAATAAGGAGTAAAGTGATATGGACTTACCCCCTTATTGTAGACCCCGAGAAGATGATATATTGTGAAAGTCACTTGCAAAGGGAAAAAAAACCTACAAAATATAGAGAATGTTTTAAAAATAATGAGATTTTATGAACTGCTTCTAGAGTTTCCTTGTAAATTTTATTTAGAAAAAAACAAAAAAAACATGTATTCTGATCAGGGTAATGGAGCAGCACAAACACTGCCACTTGCATAGAAATGGTGTGGTTCTCGAGACAGCGAGAATGAATTTAGAGAAACTCTATTTAGTGGTTACAAGGACCATAGATATATCCAGCTTTCAAATGTTTTGTGCCTCTGTTAAACTTATGAACTCATGAATCCCAAATTTCTGTTCATTAACTAAATCGGCCATTTTAAGGGAGCTATTCTATACTACTGATGAGAAGTCTGTCTAACCAGCAAAGTATATGATAATGACTTTGGGAAAATATTCAGAGTGAAACTATCTTCTTCCATAATAAGAAAAATGTATTACTCTTTCCATCACCAGTTAATTTCAAGGCCAATGCTTTCCTAGGTTTCTGTTAAAAATAAAGCAAACAGAAAAAGAAACCTATAAGTCAAGTCAATAATTAAGGAAGGAAGAATACTTTATTAATCAAAGCATAACTGGATTTCATTTTCCCCACTGTTCAAGTTTCTAATTCAAAACAAGTATCAAACTATCAGGAAACCTGCACCACCATATGCAGTTTTGTTTTTTCCTCCCTAAAGTACTACATCAAATCTCTGTTCACTCAAAATGCTGTGAGGAAAGAACACACAGATGCTTTATGACAAACAGTAATCTGCTGAGATCCTGTCTTGGCTATTGTCCCATCTCTCAGAAGCTTACTGAAGACAAATAGGGAAAGAAGAAACAATTATGGATGAGAGTAAGCCCTGAACCCAGCACCCCGGATCACATAAAGTCCTTTTCCTATCACGTACATTGTATCTTTTGTTAACTTTCTGGTGCAAATCAGTGATAACATCATTGGGGAAAAAAGACTAATTTACTTCCAAACAAAATTTCCTTCATATAATATTAAATCTACATGCTTAAGTGCAGTGAAACAACTAGAATAAACTGATATTTATAAAATAGGGAAATTTCTAAACAAGGTCATGACAACTGCATTTTGGCCTAATTTATGTTTTACCTCAAAAAAAGAGTTGAAGTACATCTATTTATGGGCTATCCTTTGTATACAAGTAACCCTCCAAACAAGAGCATTATTATAAAGAAAACCCATTCACTTGGGCCATGAATGATAATCTATTATAAATCAGTTGTTACAGGTCTAACAATCAGTCAAGAAAAAAGCAGGATGAACACAGGGTAGAGTTTCCTTTGAAAGTCTAAAAGGCTTGCACTGTTTGACTTTCGCTTCCTCTTTCATTTTCCATTATGCTTACCCTTTCATCACTTCAGGCCAACTCTCCACCAAAGAGATACTTCTTTGAGCACCAGTGGAAAGAAAATGTTTATTAGAGCCACTGTCTACCAGACTTCTGTAGCACAGAACATTATTTTTGTATTAAAAGGTAATATTTTAGCTAACAAGTTGTCTAACACATTGTAATTTAATTATAAATGTGTCATGCTCTCATCATATAAAAATGAAAATTAAACAAGACTAGTGTCCTAAGATATAAGCCATCTATTGTAATCAACAGGTCTTAAGAGATCTGTATATTCTATATTTGTTCTAAATATTTGGAAATTAATTTCATAATGGAATATTTTCCCCCAGCCCCACAATCCAGTTTTCTATCCTCGGTATTATTATGATGCTTCTAATCAAAATCAAGGTGACCTGGACTTTCAATTGTTCAACTAGGAGTTCTAATGAATAGTTTCCAAAGAATAGTAAAAAAATTTCAGCTATTTTTCTTTGTGACTAATGACATCGATTTACATGATGGAGGACCCAAAGCCATTTGTGACTGAGTATTATGTTTTGAACGTTATTCAGAAGGCACATTTTAAGACAAAATTTCTCTGCTCTATACTAAAATGTCATCATTGGTAGTCAGTTAAAGAAGTACTCTTTCATAATCCAACTCTCTTATAAAAGGCAAATATCTCTAAATTTCACATCTTTCTGTGAATTAGTTTACCAAATGTTCTTCCTATACAGGAAGGATGTGAACAATGGAGAAGACAGTAAAGGTAGGAAGAAAGGCCCTAATGATGGGGAATGATGGTGGGTGCAATTCTGATAAAAAATGAAGGCTCTGGGTATAGTCACAGATCTAAAGAAAATGACTCATTCAATGCAGGGATCAAATCAATGACCTTGGCCTCATTAATGCTACAAATCATTCAAATGTTTTGACAAACAACATTGAAAACAAACATAAATTCAGAAACTGAAAGTATTCTATGTCTTATGGAAAGTATCTATACCTACTTTTCAAAAAGAGCTCATGGTTAAGGTTGCAGCAATCCTACTCTGCACTTCCCCCTGAAATTTCATATGAGATCATTTCTTCTGACATGAAGAATTCTATTCTAATTTAGGATACTTGAGAGTTAGTCTTGGCAACAAGGTTGTGTTAATTATGGGACCTTGGCAGGTCAATTCTTGGGAGGCATAATGACAGGTTCATCTTCGGAGGAC
>PVKH010008105.1:0-19707 GCA_004027955.1 Chaetophractus vellerosus | reverse complement strand
ATTTATCAATGATAATCACACAACTCTCATCATTTTAAAGAACTGAAAGAAAATATGACTAAAGAGATAAAAGCTATTAAGAAGACACTGGGTGAGCATAAAGAACAATTTGACAGTCTGCAAAGGAAAGTAACTGATTTTATGGGAATGAAAGACATGAGGGATGAGATTAAAAATACATCAGAAGCACATAAGAGCAGATTTGAAATGCTTGAAGACAGAATTAGTGATTTTGAAGACAGAACATCTAAACTGGAAAAGACAGGAGAACAGAAAGAGAAAAGAATGGAAAAAACGGAATAGAATCTTAGGGAATTGAATGACAACGCAAAACACAAATACATACATATTATCGGTGTCCCAGAAGGAGAAGAGAAGGGAAAAGGGGCAGAAAGAATATCTGAGGAAATAATGACTGAAAATTTCCCTACCCTTATGAAAGACATAAATATCAATGTCTAAGAAGGACAACACACCCCAAACAGAATGAATCCAAATAGACCTACCCCCAGACACCCACTATTCAGAAAGACAAATATCAAAGACAAAGAAAAGATTTTGAAAGCAGCAAGAAAAAAGCAAAGCATCACATACAAGGGAACCTTAATAAGATTAAATTCTGACCTCTCATCAGAAACTATGGAGGAGAGAAGAAAGTGGTATGATGTATATAAGGTACTGAAAGAGAAAAACTGCCAGCTAAGAATTCTGTATCTGGCAAAACTGTCCTTCAAATATGAGGGTGAGTTCAAAGTCTTCACAGACAAACAAAAACTGATAGAATATGTTACTAAAAGACCAGAATTACAAGAGATACTAAAGGGAGTGCTGCAGCCTGAAAGGAAAAAGGGAGGGTGAGAAATTTGAAGAAGAGTGTAGAAATGAAGAATATTAGAAAGAGTAAAACAAATAAACTATAATATGATACAACAACTAAAATCCAAAGGTCAAAATGGATCAAGGAAGCAATGCCTCTACATTTATAACATTGAATGTTAATGGATTGAACTCCACAATCAAAAGACACAGGCTGATAGAATGGATTAAAAACCCATATATATGTTGTCTACAAGAGACTCACCTCAGACGTAAGGACACAACCAGGATAAAAGTGAAAAGTTAGAAAAGGGTATTCCATGCAAATGGTAACTAAAAAAGAGCTGGAGTAGCAATACTAATATCAGACAAAATAGATTCTAAATGTAAAACTGTTTTAACAGCAGGGAGAGGGAAGAGCAGGTATAACATGGGGTACTTTGGGGATGTTGGAATTGTCCTGCATGACACTGCAGTAAAGGATGCAGACCATTGCACATTTTGTCAAAATCTATGAGATTGTACAGTGCAAAGTGTAAACTATAATGTAAACTATAGTCCACGGTTGGTAGCAATGCTTCAATATGTGTTCAACAATTGTAGCAAATGTACCACACTAATGAAAGATGTTGTTAATGGGGGAACTGTTGGAGGGGGAGGGGAGAAGGTGGAGTATATGGGAATCCCCTATATTTTTGATGTATCATTTATGTAATCTAAAGCTTCTTTAAACATAAAGAAATTAACTAAAAAAAAAAAAAAAGTCAGCCCCAGGACTTTTGCTGGTACTGTTAAGAAAGAGGCATACTCTTCCTGGCTCAGGTTGCTAAGTGAGTACAGTACAAACTAGGAACTGTTGGATTCCAGGGGCCTAACTTTGCCACAATGAGAAGAACCTACTAGAGAATGATGTCAAAGAACAGCTTTAACCGGCAGGTTCAGAATCTCAATTCTCACTGGTTCACACACTAAGCTGGTATGCTTGTTTCAAGAGTTGAAATCCCACCTACAGGAAACCAGATGTCTCTATAGAACTGTCTTTTCCGATCTAGATTAGTAAAGTCTCAATTTATATTCTTGGCATGTAAAAGTATCTTTTCCTGGCAGGAGAGCTTATAAATCCTGCATTTTTCAATATATAGAGTTATCTGGGTGTGCTTTTATTCCTTGGTCGAATTTATGTTAAATGGATACATTTATTATGTATGGATGTTAAAGACTTCACAGAACTATACGAAAATATAGTAATGATGACTGGGTCAAATGTCCTGGCATTACAGAAAAAATATACAAGGTATTGACCTTACCCTTCAGCTACATTCAGCTCAGCAAAAGGACCAAGCCGAGACCAAGAGGACCTATCCTGGGAACCAGCTGTGGCTCAATTGGTAGGGCTCTGGTTTACCACATGGGAGGTCCCGGGTTCGGTTCCCGGGGCCTCCTGGAGAAGGCAAGCCGCCGCGAGCACCGCGCGGTGAGCTGACTCAGTGGGATGCCGCAGCAGGGGGAGACAAGCAGACACTGAAAAATGCAAAGCAAATGAACACAGCAAGCACAAGCAGCAAGGGGGGGATATATAAATAAATAAAAATAAATCTTTTAAAAAAAAAGAGGACCTATCCTTTCTTCAGTCAACAGCCCCTGTCTTCAAGAAGCAGTAGCTGCTCTGCACAGACTCCTAGCATGACACCATTTCACTTATTTACTTTATAAAGTTACAGTTTTCTTAAAGGAGATGCTTTTTAAATGGTTTCATATTCCTATTTCAAAAGGACCTTTGAAATGCTTTTAAAGGAGTAAAGTAGTAAAATGAAATCATCACCAAGTAATAAAAATCTGCAGAATTATTCAAGGGAAGAATTTCCAATGAAGTGAAATGGAATATGGTGAAACCACATCTTATTTGAGTGTTAAGTTCTAAAGTTAACATTTAGGGGAAAACTCAGAGTGCGAATTCTCTTGAACAGCCTTTAAGCCATCCATACAATATAATATATTTTGCTTTGTTTAAACTGTACTCTTCTGCTTTCAATAAAGTTCCACAGAGAATTTCACCTCCATATGGTGGTTTCTTTAGCTAAATACCAGGTGAAGCAGCTGCTTATGGTCAAGGGCCGTATGATAAATATATTTTTGTTGTTTGCAGAGTGCTAACAGTTGAATTCATTTAAGATAAATGCATGTTTGGTGCACCTTAACTAATTTTACTATGCTTTTTTAATACTATTCAGGTGGCCCATGATACAAAGAGAGGAATTACTGTTATCCTATATAATCCTGTATTAAGCAATCTTAGGTACCTGGGTTAATGAGGCATATTACAGCATTCATAGGTATCCAGGATAATGAAGTTTATATACAGTAGACAGGGAGACTATACACCTAGGAAATATCTAAAGAATAAAGCCAAGTAAAATTTAAAGTATTTATTAAGTAACTATTTGTGAAGAGCATGAGGCTAGAGAAATGCGTTGGGGAGATAGGTGGCAAGAAAAACTGAATGAAAGGTCTTAACAAAGGGCCTCAAGTAGGGAGGGAGAGAGGGAGAAAGAAAGGATAAAGGGCAGAAACATCCTTGAATCTAAATAGCTGAGGAAAATCCACTTCCAAATAGAAGACAAGCCTGCCAAAAACTCTCACCAGGACTAATGTGGAGGCAGTGGGTGTGGGGACGGCAGAAAAAGCACAGGCTTAGGGTCTGCAGACAGAAGACCTCAATTCTGGAGGCAGCTGGGCTTCCACAGCCACAGAATGACAGCCAGCATCACTATTAACATTGTAAATGAATTAATGTTTAGAAAAAAACACTTGTTAAACATTAAATCAGAACATAAAGTTACTGACTTCAAAATAAAACATGAATTAACAAACTATTCCCATGCAAAGCACATGTCAAAAGGGCCCTTGCCTCCAATTTTCAGACACTAGGGAGGCTTCATTCTGTGAAGATTTAGATGTCAGAAGAACAATACAGCACGGAGAATTGGAGCCCTTCCTGCCTGATGATTCCTGGTTGCACCATTTCAGATATCATTGCTAGGGAGCTCCAGAAAAGTTCTACTCTCTATTTGGGGCAGAGACACTGAATTATTGAAATAGTCAAGAGCAGCCACCAAAGCAGAGAGATAAAAGGGATGACTGGAAGAGAACAGCAAGGGAATGACCAAAATCGGTATACACATGCTAAGCAGTACCAAGGGCAATCAGGAAGAGCAGCAATAAAACACTAGACATAAAACCAAATACAGCTTATCAAATACAAAACAAGAAAACACTCTAAAAATATGCCGTAAAAATACAGAAAGCAAAAGCTAAAAATGTTAGCGCATTGCCTACTCTAAAATAATCTCTTCAAAATGCATATGGAAAGGGAAGGAAAATGATTTCAAGCCAGCAAGAAACACAAATAGGCAGAGGAAGATCAAGGAAGCAAACTTCACATCCTCTGCTAGCATCCTCTCCCCAAACCCGACCCCTTCCCCCCACCCAAAAACAAAACAAAACAATGGAGAGTCTTTTTTTGGTTGTATTGGTGACCTACTTTTGAACATCCATGGAATAAATCAGTGAAGTTTCATAAAGCCTGGGAGGAAGGAGAGAAAAGAAAGGAAATGTCCTGTGTCTGAGGTTATGTAATAGACTTAATTCCATAGAAACACATTAATGGTATTATTTTAATTAAGGAGTTCAAAGTGACTTAATTTATTATTTAAACCTCATGGTTCAAAGTGACTTAGTTTATTACTTAAATCTCATTTTTATTGGTAACCAATAGGTGTTATTTTCAGTATTTTTTTTTAAGTAAAACATGTACATTGGGTAAAATCATAATATACAGAAAAACAAAAAATGAAAAATAAAGTCTTTTGAACTCTGGTCTCCCTCCCCAAAGGTTTCAACTGTTAAATTCTGAGGCTCATTCTAGGAAAAGAAATTATTTAAGTACTAGGAAGAGTATGTGCACATACACTCACAAACACCCTTTCAATTAATCAAATGAGACCCTATTACTCAAAAAGTTTTCTACCTCACTCCCGTCACAGAGCTCTCTTCCTATCAGCACAGGAAGACCTGCGGCACGTGCAGCAGGGCCACGCGGTGCTCTAGCGTGGGCATGCACCATCATGGAAGGAACAAAGCCCACACTACTAAGGGATTTTGAGCAATTCACTTTTATATAACTTGTTTGTCTGCTTTTTCAACAGTGCTGCACGCCTGGCATCCATTCCAACCCACTCTGAGCTGTAAGGGTCTGTTTTTATACTGCACGTAATTGTCAAACAACCCCAAACAATTCTTAATAAACAGTGAAAATTTACTAACATATGGCATGAAATGGAATAAATGAAAATTTACTTTGATAACCTTATATCCAATAGACAGAAACATTTACCATTCTAAAAACATCATAGAGAAAAACAAAAGCACTACAATACAAAGGTCTGGGATAAAACCTTCATTTAAAAAAAAACAACAGCCCAAATGGTTAAACTGGCACCAGTCTTTTAAAGCAGTCCATTACTGTCGTCTCTAAGTCCCCTACAAAGATGAGCGTTGCTTTCCTCAAATATGAGCGCAGCTTCTTTCTGAGCCAATTACCCTCTAAATGGTCTGGGCAAGAGAGGCTGATGGGGATCAGGCCATCCGGTGCTGGAGAGTTAGCCAACCAGTCAGCCCTCACTGCTTCTGCCTTTCTCTTCTCCACCAGTGACTGCGCAACGCTGTCACTGCTTTAGAATTTTAAAGCCCAGGTATTGCGCAATCAGGAAATGAAATTCACCTCCTCCCCAATGTGACTTCCCTCAAATTTCCTTCTCCCGAGACACAGCAGAGAGGCCCTCGAGATGGCCTCTCTCAGCTCCCGTTTCCTTAACTGCGAAACACAGATACTAATTGTATCTATCTCCTAGGACCATACATGTGACATTCTTAGCTGAAAGACTGGTACACAATAACCACTCAAAAGGTGTCAGCAACTTACAGCAGCAGCAGCCTCCGTTTTTAAAACGGAGCAGGCGCAGCCATGAGTACTCTAGTTCTGACTACCAAAAGAAACAGATTTTTGCTTAGAGGTATGATTAAACCTGCTCAAGCTTCTCAAGCAGCACAGCTATTAGTTATTCCCTGGGGCCTCCCCAGCCCCAGTGACCACAGCTAACCCAGGGCTGCAGTGAGGCAAAAACACACCTGACTGGAAAGGGGCGAGGGGGATCTCCACCATGCATTAGACAGAATGTGACACCTACTGGCTACCGTCAAGTTGCAAGCAATTGGAACCTTCTAAAATATAGATGTTTCCTTCCTTTGCCATTTCATCTTCTTCAAAAGCATTCTCTTTTTATTTTACTCTTTTCACCATAGTTATTCTGCTTACCAGCTAAGCAAGTTAACAGTACAGCATCTAGCACAGTTCCTTACAAATGATAGAGTCATATCATGGGCTATTTTCCTCCTACTCAGAATATGTATCAGATATACAGACCATCACAGCAAGAATCATTAACATGGCTAAAAAAATGATTAAGTCTACACGTCAATCCTCAAAATCATTTAAAACACATTAAAATAAGCTTTCAATGCCATTTAGAAAGCAGGGATTCACACAATTAATTCTCTTCTTCAGACTACTACTTACATATCATTTGGATTTGAGAGTGAGCATATATATATATTTGTATGTTAAACATTTTTTTGAACAATGTCACACAAAAAACAATGCGGAGATCCTAACGTGACTTTTTGAGGGAGGAGGGCTGAGGAGAAGTTACAGGTCTTTATTTTTCAATAATGGAATTATAATTGTTCATTCAGGGGCAGTATAATAATGGATTTGTGTGCAGTATAATAGTGGAGGAGCACTGGCTCTCATACCAGATGGTCTAGGTTCAAATATTACCTCTGCCACTGTGTGACTTTAAGTAAATTACTTAATCTCTCTGTGCCTTGGTTCCCCAAACTGTAAAATGAGGATAATAATAAGACCTACCTCAGAGAGTTATGAGGCTGAAATGAGTTAATAATAAAGGGATTGATGATTATGATGACGATGTGAGTATAGAGAAGGGGGAGGTAAAGCTGCTGCAGCTATACCATCCATAAATAAGGAGCCTTTTCTAAAACACCTCTGAGTACAAGCCCTTCTTTGAATCAGTTCTTCTGACAGTAGCACGGTCCACAAGGCCCAGGGGTGTCAGGAGCTTCTAATGAAGTCTTGCTCATCACTGACCACACCTGTTTACCTAAAGCTCCCAGCCGGAAAAGTCCACATCCATGCACCACCTGCTCCTACCTCCATATCCACAAGAATGCTATTTCCCGAGCCCTGAAGGCCCTTTGCTGTCTAACAAATTGGGTTCATTCCTCCCCTCCATGCTCCTCGTTACGTTTTATGTAAGTACATCCTCCTGGTTCTAATTAATGCTTCCCACCCCATTCTACATATATCTCAATGCCTAGATTGGTCTTTGAAATAATTTGACATTTGAGCTATGCTCTTCTTCACCACTTCTATCTTGAAATGCCGATTTGGATTTGTGTTATTAGAAAAACATCCATCTGTCCACCCATCCACCCATCCATCCAATCATCCATTCATCCATCCATCCATCCATCCATCCATCCATCCATCCATCCATCCATCATCTACCCATTAGTGAATGACAATAACAAGCCAAGCATTGTGCTGGCTGCTAGGTCAGAGTGGATGTGTCAGCCTGAAGGAACCATCATAAGATTGAAAATTAAATTGATCTCATCTTCTCATAACCTTGAAGTTTAATGGTTCTATTAAGATGCACATTTACTTTACTTCTCTATACAACTGAAGTTGACTTTGTCTTATTGCCACTTATTTTTATGCATATGTGGTCAACTTTCATCTTTTTTTCTTCTCTTGAATTTTATCTCCAATAAAAATACAGCAATAATAGAACATTAAAAAGAATTTTTTAAAAAATCCACCACCCTAACAACAGCTGTTTCAATTTCCTATTTTCTTCTCTTGGTTTTTGTACATATGTATATACATTTGTGCACAGTTGTAATTATAACTTGCATACATTATCACATCTTATTTTTCTATTATTGAGGAACCACTCTTACTACATTGGATATTTATTTGTAAAAGCAGCATAAACATTCAAAGAACTGCAATACCATAGCTTACTAACTTACTGCACTATTGATGAAAACAGATTCTTTTTCTTCTTTTCAATTACGGACTAGGAATAAATTTTCTCAGCAATGAGATTATCAGCTCAAAGCTATGAAAAAGTGTGCATATGTTTTAATACATATGGTCATATGGCTGCTTTTCTAAAGAGTTTTAACAATTAAATGAGCCTACAATCAATACTTTATTATCCACACTAATGGAATGAAGCAGTGTTGAGGATAACCCAAGTTATTTCTGTTTGCAGTTGGGAGGCCAAACATTTACACATACTTTTACAGCATATTTATCTTCTTAATTTTGCTGCTCACGCCAACAGAAGGCATGTAAATAAAATGAGATCAGGTATGTGCAGGTAGTCTGAAAAATTAAAAGTCTGATACAAATTTAAACCAGGAGGTTCAGAACTCTGCTGAGGAACAGGGACAAGTAAGTAAAGGATTTCCAAGGTAAAAAGTCGTCCACATACAGATATCCCAGAGCTGGCTGTGCATGCATCCATATCCTCTCCTGTAGTGTATTACAAACGGTATTAGAATAGTTTTCTATTTGTGACTCCACTTGGTCCTGGGTCTTTGCAAAAATAATGGGAAGTGTATGTGTCAATATTTGACTCTCCCCTATACTCTTCTCCCCCATCCCAACCTTTCAGGACAATTGCCATTCTGCATGCTACAAAGCAAATCACTAAAAACAGGAACCAAACTCTTGAAAATGCAAAGGGGAAAGGAGCAAGAGAGAAAAATAAAAGGCTTAGAGTAAAACTGTCTATTAAAGATTAATCTAAACCACAAATTTTCACAAGCCCTTTAAATCACCATGCTCCACCTATTTACACTGGATGGCTTTCAAAAGCTCTTCTATAGTCCTAGAGTGCTTAAGACCAACAAAATCATAATGGCTGGATCTCAGCAGCACACTGCTAAGCTCGCACTCCCAGAAGTGTGGGACCTAAACTATCATGCATGAGATGATTTTCGGGGACCCCAGGAACACGTGCTGGAAAAACACTGACTGCATCACAGAGCGAGAAAGATATTCCCTTCGGATTCTCTTTTTAGCTTTGTGATATCATCGCGAAGGAAGTCTCCATTTGTCTACTTGGTACTGGCATGTCTTCAACATTTAACAATTGCTAAAATCTTTTTTAAAAAAAACAGAGAAAGGAGCAAGGCATAAGTTCAGAGGTTTTAGAAGCAAACATTTCTAGCTAGAATTTAACAATATAGTTTTGTTTCTATTTTATTTATTTTTAGGGTTCCCTTAGCAAGTGATAGTGGTTTGTGGTGGTAAGAAATACATTTATTTTTTTAAAGGAAATTTTTAAAGTAAGGAGCACGAGTCAAATCAAAGAAAAGTATTAGGTAAATAGAATAAGTATTAAGGCTGTATGACCAAAATCATGAAAGCTGTAGGAAAAACCAAAGTTTGGGAAACCATATAAGCCTAGTTAAGTTTCATATTTGTCATCTTTTGTATAGCTTGAGCTCCCCGACTTAACTACTATATCTTTATGGGTAAAGGGCTATATTTTAGTATCATATGTCTTGTTACAGCTGCCGAGTATCCTTCTTAGAAGCAGAGAATCTAGCATTCCATATTTCTGTCAGTTAAAAAAAAAAAATTTTAACCAGACATATCAAATCCATTAAAAAATAATTACAGGTTTGCTATATCTTGATTTTCCATCAATTCTTAGGTACATTTTTAAAATCATTATAATTTAAGTTTGCTTTATCTTGATTTCCTATTGCTTTTTAATCAGCAATGACTCAGAACACTTCAGCTTTCTGTTTTCCCCTCTATTAAGTTTTAATGATCTGTAAAAAGCACTTCAGATATTCTAATAAAATAGGCACTGTGATCCTATTATAATGTATGAATATGTGGAATTATTTTGACATAAATAATTTCACCCTTCATTTATCTATTTGCCAGTAAGATGTGCAGGTATTAAGGGTTAAACGTTTTCTGTAATTATGTAAAAGGTTGGGCCCACCCTCTGTGCTACTCCCAGTTCTTCTGGCTTGCCTGTTTCATGTCATTTCTCTCACCACTTAAATAGAAGCAATGTTTTGCACATAAATAGCTTTCTCAACCAGAAATTTAAAAACTAACAAATCAACAACAACAATTTAAAAAAAACATCAGCATTCAGGCTTGTTAATCAAACAAGGAAAACTCTTGCAGACCTTCTCTTGAGGATCTCCCAGTGGACAGCCAATACCTGGAGAAAGATTAAGACTAAAAAGATGCCCAACGTCAGTCATCATGTCACTACCCAACAATGCAAATGGTCTAGAAACTTTGGCATAAGGGTCTTGGCTTTTCCTACTTTTTTTTTTCTATTCTTTTACATTAGTTAAAAGCCAAGAGCAACTCTACCCATACAGTACACTGTAGATTACTGTTTACTTGGCAAAAAAATTCTTGATGGAGATGCGAACAGAGGTTAAAGGATGGAAAAAGGCAAAACAAACAAAAACTGAAAAGTACAGTTTCAAATGTGTTGCAGCAAAATTCACATAGAAGTGCCCAAACAAAACAAGCCTAATATAATTTCAGTAGAGAATGAAATATCTGGTATAATCTGCAGAAGATAAGCCAGAGAAAGTTTTATTTTGGAAATAATTTCTGCATACTTTTCCACTACTCACAATTCTGCATTACTTGAGCTTTTGAAGTTTCTCATTAATTCAACCTCAAGACCAACTACAGGAGTATCTCAAAGGATAAATGACATTTTTAACAAAGCCAGGAGTGCTAAGAGCTAGGAACATTGGCCAGAGTTCAAAAGATGTGTAATTTCCACCAGGAGATGAATCTGTCATCATTTTTGTTTAACAGATATTGAAAATGAAAACAATAAATTTGGAAGAGAATTCACAGGCAGAAAAAAGATGAAGAAAGTGGGGAGAGTGAACTTCAAATGGGACATTGGAAGACTATCTTTTATTTAGTTTTAAGAAAGGCAAGAACCCTAAAGGCTGAATATTTCTAACACAGACCAGCTCCTTCTAGAATAGTTGAAAAAAATTAAGGGTCAGAGAGGCTAATTTAGCCTTTACTACGATTAACTGTATGAACTAGGTCTGGTCATAAAGGCATTCTTATCCCATTGCCAAATTGGTAAATCAAGGTACAATTGGTCAAGTGACAGACTGGGAGTTCCTAAAACTGAGAGTGGAACTCCCTATTATGCCATGATTTCTCTTTGTGACAATGAAAGAATTAACTTCTATGGACCTCCTTTTTCAACATCCAATGAATACTGAAAGAGAGTATATTATGTGCTGGGCCCTGATCTAGACACTGGAGAGACAAAGGTGAGTTAACAAGGTCTAATTCAAGGAGTGCCATTCTAAAGGAGGGAGGCAAATCATAAGCAAGCAAACAAAATGGGTTGTACAGAAGATAAGCAGGTGCTATGATAGATGGAAGGTACCTTTACAAGGTAGCAATACCATAAATAATCAGGAAAGTTCTCTCTGAGACATTTGCACATAAGCTGAGATCTGAAGAAGAAAAAGGAGCGAGCCATGTAAAGAGGCAGGTGAAAACCTGAAGGAAGAACATTGCAGCTAGGCAGAATAGCATATGCAAAGGCCCTGAGATGAGAAAGTGCCTGGCATGCTGGGGAATAGAAAGATGACCAGTGAGGCTGGAGGGCCAGGGCCAGGCCATGCAGGGCCTTGCAGGTCACACCAGAGGTTTGGGTTCTATTCTAAGTGAATGGGGAGCCACAGGGGCTCCACATATTGGACTACGTTTCTGGTTAAGTGAAGCTTAGTCTTTTTAAGTGTCAAAACTACACCACTTTTTGATAAGAATTTCTTTCATGTTGTACTACAGATTTTCTCCCTTAAACTGAGTACATGGAACTTAACTTTTTCTTGTTAATTTGGGCTTATTATTACTACCAGGTGCTCTGTTATTATGAGGAGGACCAAGATCACTGTGCTTTTATAATCCAATTTACTTCTTCTTCCTCTGTTACTAACAATATTTGCTACCATTCGACTGACCCCGTTGCCTTACTTGGGAACAACTTCAATTGTGACCATCTGGCCATGACTCTGCCTCTTCTATGCCATCAAATGCATGAGTTTTGTGACAGTTTTTCAGCTTAGTGGCTATATCCTAGGCTCTTGGAATACAAAAATAGACCAATTCCATATCGTATATCTTTTTAACCCCAGGTTCACAACAGTATCACAGATGGGAGGGTTTGTTCAAAGTTTGGCCATCAGATAAGTTGGGTGAGGTAGACAGAATTCTAAAGACAGCTACCCCAAGATTTCCATTCCCTACGTATTCAATACTCATGTAGATACTGCTGTGAAGGGATTTTGAAATGCAATTAAAGTCCAAAATTGGTTGAAAAAATACAAAGGTCATCTAGGTGGGCCTAATCTAATCATACAAGCCCTTTAAAAGCAGAGAGTTTTCTCCGGCTGGCAGCAGAAGGGAAAGTGAGGGGGTTCAAAGCATGGGAAGGACATGGTAGGCAGTTGTTAGTTTGAACATGAAGAAGGCCATGTGACGATAAAAGCAGGGCTGCCTAGAAGCTGAGAGTGGGCCCCGGCTGACAGCCAGCAAGGAACTGGGGGCTACAACCATGAGAAATTGAGTTGTTTTAAGCCACTTGGGTTGTGGTAATTTATTACACAGCAATAAAAAAAGAAATGCATTGGGTGAAGTGGGTGTCAGGTAAGTTTACAAAATGACAATAATGAAATAAAGGAATAAATGAGGTCTTACCCTAGCATCATTCTTACAAATGTCCACATAACAATGTGCCACAACATAAGGAGTATAAAATTAGGAGCCGGCAGCCTGGGTTCTGGTTCTGGCTGCCACTAACTGCTTGGTGTAACCTAGGGGGATTCAGTTTCCTTGTCTGGGTCTTTCATCTTCTATAAGTGAGGGAAACCGTCAAGATAATAATTAAAGTCTCTTCCAGCTCTGATCATCTATGAAATTAATCATTTCCTATTATTTAGAAAACTGAACAAAACCAAGCATGCACATTTTATCTTTATAGATTTAATTTTCAAATGGCTCTTATTTTTACTACATATTGGCGCACATATCTCAAGGTCAAGGTATTTAAGAAAGGTTGCAGAAGAAGAATCTGCTTATACTGCTTATTTTAAATATATTTTATATAAGACTGGTGCATTCATTTTTACCTCTGGTTATAAAAACACCTCAGAGGCTTTTCAATCTTGCAATTAACTAAATATTTAGGCATTTTATGTAGCTTATCTCTGCATAAAAGCTAAGTCAACACAAACCTAAGACTCGTTTAAAACATAACCTCATTGCCAAATAAGGGGGAAAAATGTATATCTTAATATATAACTTAAAGCCCCAAAAATGGTCCTTGAATTAAAAAATGACTGCAGATGCTTAGAGACCTCTGTTCAAATTTTCCTATCTGTCCATCGGATTTTTCACAACTGATTTTTATTTTAAAACAGAGACAAGAGCCCTTACACACACTCCCCTCTGTTATTTCTATGTGCTCATATTATGTTAAAGTTGCAAGTCATTCCTGACTGCAACATTATGAAACAACTCTCTCTCTAGAAAAGCTACCTGGAGTGTATTTCAAAGGCTTAGAGCACAATTCAAGTACCTTTCCAGATTGAAAACCTCAGCATGGGCAAAAGGCAATGAGAGCGAAGAGACAGAGACAGAGAGACTGAAAGATTTTTGGCAGTATTTTGATAGGCACAGGTTTCTTTAGAGGTTTGATAGCTAAATTCTCTGTACTTAAGCCGAACTCTTGAGGTGCTCTCCACTAAAGAGTGCTGAGCACTTTCTAAAAAAGGAGAGAGCATTGTGATTGAGGAGGAGGCTCCCCATACAGGGCAGCAGGGAATAAGAAGAGTGTGGCACAGAAATCTAGATCAAACCAAAACAGATGTTCTCCTCGGTGAGGAGGATCTAGAAATCGGTACCCAAACCTAGCATGCACTGTTCAGTGTATAAGGAAGAGCACCTCATTACCACAGGACAGTTGGTACCAAGGAAAGGACGCAAGTGAATCCCCTTAAAATAAGGACCAACAGTAAAATGCTGGTCTAGGTGATGGGGGGGAGGGGGGGAGGGTTGTGATTGGGACTTTATCTTGAAAAAATGAAGTAATAAACAATCAAAACAAGTTTCCTTTACCTTATATTTAAATAAGATTCAAGTTCTTATTTCAAAAATGTACACAAAATCTTAGAATAAACAGTGTTAATGTGAAAAATATTTTTTCCTACAAGATTTTATGACAGTGCTATGAGTTGTTTTGCCAAAACAATTAAGAGGTTCACCAATTTTCCCAAGGTTCATTCTTAATCCTTTGACTCAAATCACTCTCCTTGCAAATACCTATTAAGTCATCATCCCCAGGCGTTTTTTTTCTTGTCAGTTGTTAAATGGCTTAACTATCAGATCCTCCTTTGTCCCGAAACTATGCATATGATTTAAGAAGCTGTCTAACACCATTTCCATGTACTTCATAAAATCCCACATTTTTTGTAAGATTTACAATTTCTCTTCACCCTACTTTTGAAAGTTTCTGAGAAAGACAAAGACACAGACAAGATGGCCAAAATAAAAGGAAGTGTTAAACAGGGAGGACTGTGAGTGGTGATTAATTTTATTAGTGGTCAGGCAGCAGTTAATGGTTTCATTTAATCATAACTTCTGCTTCCCTAGATAACTTCAAAACTTCAGAGACTAAGATAATGAAAGCACAGATAAGCAAGGACCCCTACACCCATAATTAGATCATAAACCATGCGTAACTTCATTATATAGTCTAGGTTTAATCATTCTCAACTACTCCTCTTTTGTCTCCGAAAGTCCTAAGTAAAATAAGCCCTCCAGGGATTGTTCTAAAGAAATAACTGGGTTGGCTGGACTCCAGTCATAGCTATAGCCAAGAGTCTGACATTCTGAGCGAGCCGAGCCAAGCCAAGCCAAGCAAGCAGCATTCTCTACAAGGAGTCACTCCGAGTATGCTACATGTGGCTGAGGGAGTACACGAGAAGTGTCCTGGTCAACAGGAAAGCCTGCAAGGACACTAACATCTGGAACTGGTCATTGTCTATTTGCATTTTATCTACTAAATGCCTAAAAAGTCTTTTGGTATTAATAACCTAAATAAGATTCCTGATATGAAACATTACAAAATTTCTTCCTCAGTCATTCCTTAGAAAGCTTTCCCAACAGAGTCAAACAAGGACAAACTATTCTACAATGCTTGAAGCCAGAGTTCTGTAATCTGTGTAGATGCAGTGGGTCCATAAACCTGCAAAAACTTTATGCCAAAATTTCTTTTGTTATGTTCATTTTTTTAGATAGTCCATAGCATTCATTGTATTTTTAAAGAAATCTCTCAGCCCTCTCTCTCCAATCGAAATTAAAAAAAAAACAAAAAACTTCCTGTCTACATAATTTTCCTATATAGTCCTCTCCAGGCCAATCACAGTACATCACTAGTTCATGTATTCCACATTTCCTCGATTCTTTTTTTTTTTTTTAAGGAGATACCAGGGATTGAACACAGGACCTCATACATGAGAAGCAGGCACTCAAACCACTAAGTTATACCCACTCCCCTTCCTTGATTCTTAAATCTTTATTTCTGAAATTGGAATATATCTTGTAATCCTTGTTTAAATTCAATAAAATGTTTCCTTCTTGCTTCCCAAAACTGGCTATTAAAAATTGATGGTGGGGACTGGATGTGGCTCAAGCAGTTGGGCACCTGCCTCCCACATGGGAGGTCCCAGGTTTGGTTCCCAGTGCCTCCTAAAGAAAATGAGCAAATGCAATGAGCTGATGCAACAAGCTGATGAACAAGCAGACACAACGAGCAGGGAGCAGAGGTGGCTCAAAGGGTTGACATGGGAGGTCCCGGGTTTGGTTCCTGGTGCCTCCTAAAGACAATGAGCAGAGTCAAAGAGCGGGCACAATGAGAAGATACAGCAAGCAGACAACGAGCAGACAAATGAGGGAGCCATCTCAGTGGGAGGTGGGGGCAGGGAATTGATGGTAGAAGTAAGGAGAACTCCTATCTAACACCATAAACAAAAATTAACTCAGAATGGATCCAAAACCTAAATATAACAACCAGAACTATAACAGACCTAGAAGAAAACACAGGGAAGCATCTTCAGGATCTTGTGGTATGCAATGGTTTCTTAGACTTTACACCCAAAGCATGAGCAACAAAAGAAAAAATAGATAAATGGGACCCTCTAAAATTAAAACTTTTGTGCATCAAAGAACTTTAACAAGAAAGTGAAAAGACAACCTACTCAATGGAAGAAAATATTTGGAAATCACATCTGAAAAGGGTTTACCAACCAGAATATATCAAGAAATTCCACAACTCAACAATAAAAATACAATCTCAATTTTAAAATGGGCATAAGACTTGAATAGATATTTCTCCAAAGAAGATATGCAAATGGCTAAAAGCACATGAAAAGATTCTCAACACCATTAGCTATCAGGGAATGCAAATCAAAACCACAATGAGATACCAAAAACAAAAACAGAAACATACAAGTGTTGAGAGGATGTGGAGAAATAGGAACGCTTGTTCATTGCTGGTGCAAATATAAAATGGTACAGCCACTGTGGAAGACAGTTAAGCAGTTCCTCAGAAAACTAAATATAGAATTGCTATATGATCCAGCAATCCCACTTCTAGGTACATACCCAAAAGAATTGAAACCAGGGACTCGAACAGATCTTTGCACACCAATGTTCATAGGAGCACTATTCACAATTGCCAAAGAGGGAAGCAACCCAAGTGTCCATCAATGGATGAATGGATAAATAAAATGATACATGCATACAATGGAATATTATTTAGCCATAAAAAGGAATGAAGTTCTGATACATGTAACAACATGGATAAATCTTAAAGACAAAAAAGGACAGACACAAGCCAGACACAAAAGGACAAATATTGTATTAGCTCACTGATATGAAATAATTAGAATAAGCAAACTCAGAATCAGAGTCAGAATCTAGAATACAGGTTAACAGGGGCCAGATTATGGGGAAGGAATAGGGAGTTAATGCATAAAATGTACAGAGTTTCTATTTGGGTTGATTGTAACATTTTGGTAATAGAAGGTGGTTATGATAGGTAATTAAAAGCACTGATTTATATTTTAAATATATATATCGTTTTTTTGTTTTTTTAAGTAGAAGAATATTCTTTTTCTTTTTTTTTTTAAAGATTTATTTTATTTATTCATCCCCCCCACCCCACCCCACCCCCACCATTGCTCTCTGTGTGTTCTTCTGTGCTTGTCTTCTCTTTAGGTGGCACCAGGCAGGGATCCTGGGACCTTCTGGAGTGGGAGAGAGGTGCTCAATCTCCTGCACCACTTCAGGTCCCTGGACTACTCAGTGTCTCTCCTCTGTGTATCTTTCTCTTGCCCCACCAGCACTCCTACGCAGGCTAGCACTCTGTGTGGGCCAGTTCTCCACGGGCCAGCTCACCATATGGGCCAGCTTGCCCTTCACCAGGAGGCCCCAGGAATCAAACCCTGGACCTTCTATATGGTAGACGGGAGCCCAATCGCTGAGCCACATCTGTTTCCCAAAATACATACATAGTTTTAAAAGAATAATAATGCTTTACAATTTGAAAAACAATAATAGAAAAAGTGATGGTATAGCTTAGAATTGATGTATTTAAGCAATTCAGGGATACTGTTAAATATCTCAGTAAGAAGGTATACTGAATTTTCCTAAACAAACCAACAAAAATCTAAGATAGATACTTAATGTCCCCATGAAGACACAGGGCTAAGTCTAGGCAGGTTGGCCTCAAAACACCTCAAACACATTTGAGTCTCCGTCATATCACCACTACTTACTAGTTAAGTTTCATCCACTTATTCTATATATACTAAGTGTTACTATGTGCCAGATATTGTGCTATCTGAAAACGTTAGTGATCTAAGAAGGAGACTCTCATAAGTTCCCAAGAGGGGAGGGTCCAGAGATCCCAGATGGGAAGCTGGATAGTGTAGACTAACAAAGAAGATGGGTGTCTTTAGAGAAAGAAAATAGAGCTGGAGAGGTAACAGGACCTAATGAATGAATCAAGAAGGCCTGGAGTTTGAAGGGGAAGGGTAATTCATCAACTGGTTAGAAAAAACATATTCAAAACAGAGAGGATAGGTAACCTTGGGAAATTTCTATTACATGAATAAAGAGACTCACTCTACTAAAGCCAAGCGGGTAGACATAGGCTCAACCAAGACTGTGATTAATTCCTTCTTCTCTACAGACTGTCAGCCATTGCAACAGGGCTAGGACCAGAGTTGTATCATTCTAACTGGTTCTAGTAAACCTTCATTTTTGCCACTATTATCTCTTAGGCCTTAAAATTCAATCATAATGAGTATTAACCTTTATGCTGTTTATGGTTAGGGCCAATATTACCCCATCAGAATCCATTTTTGGAGGTTAGGATCAATTTTACCCAGAAGATGGGCTATTTCTTCAGTTACCTCCCTCCCTCCTTGCCCCTCAAACTTGCCCTTTGTGTCTAATTCTCTCTCTGTACCAAAACTCCTTTGATTCTTTCTGATGAATAGACAAAGTCAACTACATCGTAGTGGGAGTTTAAAATATAATACTGAACAGTCTTGAACTCAGTAAGAAAACTGATTGACATTCTTGTATCACACAGAAAGAGAGAAATCAATGACAGGCTGGCTGACTCCAAAGCTGACGCGTTTAACCCCTTTACTAGTACCAGTGGAGAGAACTAAGCAACAGGAATCTACTCAGATACAGAGTGAAACCCATTTGTGGAATTATAATGATTCACTCTTCCAGCCTCTCTGGTGTACCTCATCATTACGTGCGTGTGTGTGTGTGTGTGTACAGGTATACACACGTACACAGATACACAGTAGATACACAGTTTTTAGGGTACATACATTTAACACTCTACAAAAAGTGCTAAAGTAGGGAACACTTTAGGAAATAGGAGACTGGCTAAGGCCAACCCTTGATAGATATCATCTCTTAGCCTCTTCAGGATGGCCACAAGATGCTGGTGGTCATGGTTCCTTTTATAACAAGCTCTGACTGTAATTATGTGTTTCCCATAAATTCAAGGAAAGCCAGAAGGTAGCAAGAAATTTAAACTGATATAATGCACACACAAATATATATGTATGTATTTATAGGATATATATAAACATATAAATCTTAATTTCCATGTTGTTACAAAGAAAAACAATATAAAACAACTGAAAAATTACATACTTCTTAACCAATACCAGCATCCTTGGGACTCTAACAAACTTTCAGACCTGACACTCTGGAGCAACGCACTGGCTTCTGCCATACACCGACAATCACTAAGAAATGGAAAAGCAAGAGTGGGCAGCATAAAAGTAAATGCAGTAAGCTCAAAGTCTGTAGTTAAGAAGAAAAACACATCCCTGGATGCACTTACTTCTTCATTCATTCATTCATTCAACCAATATGCACTGAGCATAAAGTCTCAATCAATATGCTCAACAGTCCTGACCAGGGGCTAAATCACAAGGGTTGAAGTGAAGGAAAAGAAAGTTAAGATCCTTGCCATCATGGATTCCTATTTATAGTGCCTGACAGAACCCAAGACATTCAATATGGAAGTAAACTAAATGAACTCAGTTATAGACTAGGTAAAA
>PVKH010008104.1:0-19828 GCA_004027955.1 Chaetophractus vellerosus | reverse complement strand
TCTCTTGCTCTGTATTCATCTCTTTTATAGAGGACTCCAGTAAGAGGATTATGACCCATCCAGAATGAGGTGGGTCACTCATTAACTGAAGCAGCCTTGTCAAAAGGTCCTTCTTACAATGGGTCCACCTTCACAAGAATGGATTAACATTGAGAATATTATATTTTGGAGCACATACATGTCCAAACCACCAGAAAAGCCTTGTTCTTTTTATAAACTAACCTCAGAAGTGACATTCCATCACTACTGCCATGTTCTATTCCTTAGATGTGAGTCAGTAAGTCCAGCCCACACTCAGGGGAGATTCCATAAAGGTGTGAAAACTGGAGTTGGGGGTCCTTGGGGGACATCCAGAGGTTGCCTAAACACCAATTCTAAGTAGTTTTAATATAATCCTTTGTTAAAAATAGCTTTACAAAACAATTCCTTTCCTCTGCTGCAGTAAGAACAGACATCTTCCCAAATCCCTCAAGATTGAGGATTGGAAAACACAATAAGGGGAGAATGTAACCACAGACCAAAGCAGATTCCTTGTTATGTAGTAAGTGTCTTGTGTTAACAGAGTAACTTGTAACATCGATATAAAAAATAAATTTTAAAATTCTGCACAGAAATCAGAACTTTTAAAAAAGCTGTTGTAATCAAAACAGTATGGTATTGGCATCCATATAGACAAATAAACCAATGGAGCAGAATAAAGAGTCCAGAAATATATCCAGACATATAAGGACAATTGATTTTTGACAAGGATGCAAAAGCAACTCAGTGGAGAAATAGTCTTTACAACAAATGTTGCCGACACAATTGGATGTCCATATGCAAAAAAGTGAGCTTTGGTCCTTGTAAGAGAATATCTCACAGCATCTAAAAACTTAACTCAACATGGGTCATACACCTAAACATGAATTCTAAAACTGTAAAACTTCTAGAAGAAAATATAGGAGAAAATCTTTGTGACCTTGGGTTAGGCAAAGCTTTCTGTGATATGACACCAAAAGCATGTTGTCAAAGAAAGCATTGGTAATGTGGACTTCATCAATATTAAAATCTTCAGCTCTTTGAAGTAAAATATAAGTCATATATTGGGAGAAAATATTTACAAAGCATACCTCTGATAAAGAACTTATAGCTAGAGCATATAAGAACTCTCAAGACAAACAACCCAATAATAAATAGACCAAGAATTTGAACATTTCTTCAAAGAAGTTATATGAATGGTAAATAAATAAGCACATGAAAATATGTTGTATTCCATGAGTAATCAGAAAAACTCAAATTAAAACCACAATAATTCTGAGGGCTCCAGAGATGTCAAGAAATAATAAGCAGGGCAGACAGCTCAGGAATTTGGCACCCTGTCAGTGGACCTTACTTTGGAATTTATGGTCCCCATTGTAACAGAGTTAGACTCATGTATAGATTCTCTACACCTGGCTCTTCTGCCCCTTTTACTTGAACCTATAATTAGCACTATATTTGTTAAATACATGTCCCAGAGACTCACATCTTTGGTCTATTCATGTGCCAGTTGAGCCCTGACTCTCAGCAGACTTGTAACACCTACTCTCCAGTACATTGGACTCACCCAGGACAACTAACAAGGAGATGATGCTGGACAAAGCCCATCCCAAGGAACAGAGAATGTCTGCAACTGCAAGCAAGATAGTTCCATCCATCTGCCCCATGAGAGCTAAGCCCCCTCTCATTTAGAAGCAAAGTGGGCATCAGGATCCCCAAGTCCTTAAGATTGGAGAATGAACAATGGACTAAAGTAAACTTATTATTATTCTACTATAGACATTATTATTCTAGCAATGGAAGAACTCTTATCATTGATATAAAGGCAGTGGCCACCAGAGGTTCTGAGGGGAGGGAGAGGGAAGAATTGGTATAATATGAGGGCATTTTCAGGACATTGGAGTTATCCTACATGACATTACAGTGATGGATACAGGCCATTGTTCATTTTGTCACAAGCTACAAAATTGTGCAGGACAGAGTGTAAACTATAATGTAAACTGTAGTCCATGATTAGCAGCAATGCTTCAATATGTGTTCATCAATTGTAACAATGTACCACACTAATGAGGGATGTCATTAGTGTGGGAAAATGTGGGAGGGGGAGGGAGTGGGGCATGTGGGAATGCCCCATATTTTTTATGTAACGTTTATGTAATCTAAAGCTCCTTTAAAAATTAAAAAAAAAACACAATAAGATACTTCTATGTATCTATTAGATTGGTGAAAATTGAAAAGATGGATCATAATTAGTTTTGGGTAGGATGTGGAGGAACTGTAACTTTCATACACTGCTGGTGGGAATGTAAAATGATAAATGCTTTGGAGAACACTTTGGCACTATCATAAAATGTTAAACATTTTTTATTGAGCCGTTCCACACCTATATTTTTACCCAATGAAGCATGGATATTCATAGAGACTTTAACTATAATAACCCCAAACTGGAAACAATCCAAATGTCTCTCAGCAGATGAATGTAACAAATTGTGGTATATCCATACTATTGGTTACTACTTAGCAATAAAATACCTATTGATACATGCAACAATGGGGATGAATCTCAAAATAATTATGCTGAAGCTAGGCATAAAAGACTACATTCTATGTTTCCATTTACATGAAATTCTAGAAAATGGGAAATAATCTAGTGACAGAAAGCTGATTGGTGATTGCCTGGGGACAGCAACAGAAGGATGCCAGGGAAGGGCAGGAGAGAGGAATTACCAAGGGGCATGAGGGGACTTTTGGGGCAATGGACACCCTGATTATCTTGATTGTGGTGATGGTTTCATGGATATACACTTATATGAAAACTTACATTATACTTTTCAAATACATGCCAATTCTTTTATGTCAATTATGCTTCAATAAAATGATTTAAAAGGTAGTGTTGGATTATAAGAATTATTCAGTTTTGAATACAATATTGTCAGTATAAAGAAGTTTTAAAAAATCCAGGAAAGGAAAATAAGCCATACCAGACTATCAAACAATAATGTTAATATTTTAGTGATAACCTATGTCTATAAATTTAAAACAATAATGAGACTGCAACACACATCCTATTTTATAACCTCTTTGTTTCACTTAATTTCTCTTAAATGTTTCTATATCACCAAATATGGTGATATTGCATAATATTCCATTGAATAGCTGCATTATTGTTTAGTTAACGTAATCAATCTCCCATTATTTCATATTTACCTTTAGTCCTAATTTTTCCATATTATAAATATATACTACAATTTATAACACAGCTTTATACATAAATCATTGCATGAAATAATTATTTCCTTATTATAAATTAATAGAAGTAGAATTTCACAAAGAATATGGTATTTTCAAGAGTTTTTTGAAGCATATTCTTTACACTTAAAACATAACTTACTGGAGATGAATGAAAACTTCTAGTAAGTAATAAACTTCTAGTAAGTATAATTCAGTGAAGATGAATCAGTTGTTTGAGAGTGAGAGGTCTAACTTTCATCCCTCTACTAATTAATTATTTGATAGCAAGAAAATAATTTCACTTCTCTGGGCCCCAGGTACTTACTCATTTCTTGTTTTTGTAGTAAGATGACACTTGTCACATATAAGCTACTTTTAAATATTATGTTGTTCAGGTCATAAGATTTTTTACTATCATATTTAAAGAATCAATTATATTTTCTTGTTACTTGTACAATTTATCATATATATTATGTATGTCAATTCTTTCCAGATGAAACAAGAGCACAAAGAAAGAAGGCTTTATTTAAATACCAGCTCTACCAAGTATTAGCTGTATGCAAGTTACTTAATTTTCCCATACTTCTGATTAATCTGTAGAACAGAGATCAAAATATTACTTATATCATAGGATTTGTGTGAGGATTAATGCATTGTTACATATAAGCACTTTAGAAAAAGTACTCACCATCGATTAAGCTTTCAATGAAGTGATTTATGATTCTTGTTTCTAGAAGTTGTGGTTGTATTATGTAGCAGTTTGATATTATTTATGAATTCCAAAAAGAAAGGTTATGTTTATAAACTGGTCTGTTCCTATGGGCGTAGTAACTTTTGATTGTATTAGATTCAGTGGAGGTGACATTGGTTAAATCACGTTAAGATTAGGGCTCTGATTTGACCATGTCAGTAGAGTGTAATTCAGGTTAAGTCCCTGCCCCCTTAGTGGGCTGATATAAATGGACACTCACTCAAGAAGACACGGAAGATACACAGAAAAGAAAAAGAGCTCCACAGACACAGCAGAGGAGAGAACTTTGATCCTGTGGCCCTGAGCCATTTGCCTGATAGTTTGCAGCTGAAGAGAACAGGGCAGCTGAACTGAGGAAGCCGGAAAAGAAACAAACCCTGTGCCAGCCTGCAGCTGAGATCAGAAGAAGCACAGAGCCTTAAGAGGAAGAAGGAGAGACCAGGCCTGCCATCTTACTTCAACATGTGGCAACTGACTTGGGTGAGAAAGCAACCTTGAGTTAGACTCTTTAGGACCTTATAACTGTAAGCTTTTACCCCACATTAAGTACCCTTTATAAAAACCAACAGATTTCTGGTACTTTGAATCAGCACCTCACTGGCTGACTAATACATATTAGTAGCCGTATTTTGGAAAAAAAAGAATTAGCCATATTTTCGAAAATAGAATTAGCCATATTTGGAGAAAAAGTTTGAAATAATATGAACTGTCAGTGTTCTGTTAATAGATTATTTGATTTTTAAAAAGAAATAAGACAAAGTTTCCCATATACCTAACATTTTATTAATGAACTACTTGAAATAATTTTGACCTTTTCTCTCAGAAAATAAGATTATATGGTAAGAAAGAAAATATCACATAAGGTATTACTTTTTTCACAATCAACTGTCAACCAAAATGAAAGCTAGCTGAGGTGACGAAATTCATATATAGGAAAGAAAACCTTAAACTTGAAGTGTGCTGCATAGAAGGCCCATCCTATGGAAAACCTGTGGTAGGGAGATAATAAAATTCCTCTCTATGGAGTTGAGTCTGTAACATCCATGTTAGCAGAGTGATGCCTTAGAGGGAAAACAGAGGAAAGGAAGTTTTATTTTCAGCTTTGGAGACACTTAATGAGAAGTTGGTGATATTTTATATCAGATCTAATAGCATTTAATTGATTAATTTTACTCTTCAACATGGGCCATGTTTAAAGTGGCTGGGGACATGCTGAGCTACACCTAAGAACTTAGATTGGCTACCATTCATTAAAAACCACATCTATAGCACTTCAGATAACAAAAGGATAAATTCACATGAGAAATTATTCTTTAAACCAAAGGTTAAAAAATTTTATTACTAAACTACAGTCCATCGTGAAAATGCAAATTCTATATCTTTTGGGGGGAATCATTTATTTCATATGTATTTATGGAACCTATGAGAACATCCTTTGGTTGCCTCGATGGGCTATTTAACTGAGTGTCTATAGCGAGTAAAACTGCAATGTTCTACAATTAGAGGAATTCCTTCAGAGTTGTGGTTTTTCCATGGAGTAATATGAGATTGGAAGTCTAGAAATACAGTTTTCACTAGCATGCCTGTTTATTTTATTTTTTTTTTATTTTTATTTTTTTTAAAGATTTATTTATTTTATTACATATCTCCCCTTCCCCCCGTTGCGGCGACGCACCGAGACTTGGTCACTGCACAGGCGCAGCTTTCCCCACTTGTGGGCGGCTTCTGCTTCCATTCACGGCCGGCTCTGCTTCAGTTCGCGGGTGGCTGGCTGTGCTCGATTCGCGGGCGACCTGCCCTGCCCGTGGCGGCTTTGCCCTGTCCGTGGCAGCTTACATGCCTGTTTAAATGATTCAACATCTCCACAGTACACTCAATCATTAATTTATTCCCTAATCACATTTAATCTAGGCCAGGTTTAGATTTACTTTTCGAGTAAATCTAACATTTTTACCTGCTTTTCCTTTTCTTCTCAAATCTAATTAAATGCACAAAAGAATATTAACTTGGGTTGATGAAGTGACTCTGTGCTTTACTGCCTCATAAACTAACATAATGTAGTCAATGTACTGAGACTTCAAATTAACACTGTCATTAAAGCAAAGGTCTAAAGTGGGAGAATTTTTCTTTTTCGCTGAGTGATAGTTGAAAGAGAACTT
Organism: Chaetophractus vellerosus; assembly: GCA_004027955.1. Classification (NCBI taxonomy): domain Eukaryota; kingdom Metazoa; phylum Chordata; class Mammalia; order Cingulata; family Chlamyphoridae; genus Chaetophractus; species Chaetophractus vellerosus. Next base: position 13,669 of record PVKH010008104.1, on the reverse strand, counting down.
GGAAAAAGTAGTTCACAGACAAATGGGTACAGTATTTACCTGAATAAAAGTGGGATCCAATTCCGCATTGCTTACTTCATAGACCACCTCTAGCAATTTCTATAGCTTTATTGCTGCTGAATTGCTGGTCTCCATGGGTGTGTTTTATAGATTTTATGGTTAAATAAGCACATAGTCATTACTGAGATATACAGAGTTGTAAATTGGTTCATTTCATAGTTAGGAATAACTTTAGAACTGATTGTTAACAGAAATATTACTCATCATCAGTCACATCAAGAGTTTAATGGATATAAGTGTCTCTCAGGGGACAGAGGCCCTGCTATTGTTTTCCATCTTTATCAATATTCCAATGTTCACACACCACTGTAAGCATAATGTACCTTGCAGCACAACTCTCCATATTTAAAGTGTGATTATTTCTCACTTGAGCTCTTTAATGTTTTTATTCTTTTTAATCCAACTTTCCATCTGACTAAAGCTCAAGCCTACATGAAAAATTTGAAAATCAGCCTTAGTATTAAGAATTTATAATTTCATTATAACTAACATAGTCTTCCAAAATCTATGTTGGTTAAAGAAATTTGCTACCCCTTTTTAAAATATGCCCTTTTCATGCCTGAGGCAATATATATATTTTTAATTAGTAAACTTTATTTCAACTTCAGAAAAGAAAGTAACAGATACAAGGCAGCATAATAAATTATGGAAACATTACTTTAAAAAATTCTATCCAGGCACGTTTAACTTATTTAATCCTAAAAACAAACTCAATTGTTTCTCTAGTGTTCAGAAAGATACATAAACAAGCACAGATTGGTTAAATGACATGACCAAGGTCTCCTTGTCAGTGAAGAAAATGAAGGAAAAAAAATGCTTGAGCATATTCATATCTCATAAAACTAAATCCCATATTCTTTTTTTGACCTTTTAGCATTGATAGACTGCCTTTTTTGCCTTTGCTACAAAAATATTACAATATTACTATAAGTTACATTAGTTGTATTTTCCCTATGTATCACCATATTCTTAATACCTTGTAATAGAGGAACATTCTTGTATTTATATTATTGACCACAACACTCACCTACCACCAAAATCACTGCTATACAGCCCCTGGATTACACTCTAGCTGTCTTTCAATTAGCATTATCCTCCCTAGACTACCCCTTTCAGCCACAATCACATTTATAAATCAGCAGTGTTAGCAAGAATCATTATAATGTGCTACCAATATCAACTCTATCCATTTCCACATACATAAAATTCCTACATACATTCCAGGCGTGCACATTTTTTTTTTTTTTGGCATTCTAACTTATACACCCAGGTGGTGGTTACTGCTGTATGGCAGCCATGTCTCTCTGCGGGGCCAGAGGGACCCTCCCCATGCTCTCCAAATGACACTGACAAACTAACACCATATAGTAACTTTCCACTAAGAAGATGTCTCAAAAACAGTACCATAAAATATGGTTTTGGAGATGTTACCTAGACTTTCAAATTATCCTTTGATTAAGCTATTTCTTTTTAATTTAGAAAAATTACATACTGGAACATGATATTTTCCTGTTGATACAGAATGGTATTTTCTATAGAAATGAAGAATCTAATATATTAGAAAAATCATCATGAGTGTATCACTATGCCATTAGTAAAATATTGTATCAATCAACTAGATGATGATGATAAAATTATTTTTAAAAATCAGTATGTTGTTTTGGTAGAGGAACTAAAACATTTGTGTAAATTAAGTTACGTTGTCACGATGAGCAGAGAGTGTTTAAACTACATGGTTACATTTCAGATCTGAGAACCTGCTATTTTTAATAAATGTATCATAAGGTATAACTTCTAGACACTTCTCTAAGAAACCCGTATTATAATCACATTATAATCACAAACTTTATGCAATTCCAGAGAAGTAATGTCAAACGTATCTAAATGTGTCTATAATTAAGAAGAAAGTGCTCTTTTGTAGCACTGTTTATTTGATCAAAACCCATTAATTCCTTCATCTTTTAACCTTTAAACCTCTCTCGAGGCAGGTGAAGGGGTATTTTCACCATGCTGCAGGAAACGATACTGTGGCATTCAGAGGTCAGTGCCTCGCCCCACTTTTTAACTTGAATTTTTCCATATGAACAAATTCTTTTTCACTAGAGTCACTGACAGAGCAAGTCGGAATAAAAAGCATTCCAAATTCACAGAAAAAAATATTGCTGATCAATGAAGATACTTTCGGTACAACATGACCACAGAAATCCTTTGGTTGCTCCAAACAGAGGTGTCATAAAGATGGCATGATGGCTGGAGGGGAGGCTCACAGGTTTGGTTCCTAGGCTGAAGTCACAGAGTCTAGCATTCATGGACTGGGACAAGGATGAGGTTTTGTAGTCTCTGTGATGGCAAAGGCAGGTACGTGTTCATAAAATAGAATCATAACTGCTTTAATCTGCATTCTACTGCATTAATCTGCATTCTTCATTCTACTTTTGAGAAATCTCTCAAAAGTAGAATGAATGAATCAATGTTTCTCAATCACAGATTTGCCTTAAGCACAAAAGTAAAATTAAAATTATACAAAGTATAAAATACTTCTGTCACCTCTATATTGAAACTTGCATTTTTATTTCAATATATGATCGTAAGCTATTCTGAGTTTAGAATTAGTGTAGAGACTCAACTGTAAAGTCACATAGACATTTGAATATTTTGATAAAGTTCTAATCACATTCACACACAAAAGGGTAGACCTCTATGTATATCATTTACCACAAAGCAAAGCACACTTGTAAGAATTCTCTTTATATTGTGGGCTGATCCAGAAAATTTTCCTTTGGTAGGCATGGTAAATGGAAATTATTTATCTAGTGTTCATTACTACTAATTTTAAAAATCGGATAAAATTACATGGATTTGTTTAATTTACTGGTTTTTTTTGTTTTACTAACTATAAAATATATATTTATAAGGGTTTTCCACTCCATTTTTGACACTCAATTCTATTTTTTCTTTTCTAGCATAAGATTTTAAGTTTGTTCTGAATTTCCTACTCAGGTGCGTTTCATGCTTAAATTATTCTCTGAGGAAAATTAGATGCTTAGAGGACTACATGAACTTTGTCCCTGCTCACTGAGGAGTCAGTCCGGAAGCCAGACATTTTCCTTCCTTTTCTGTTGACACAGTGGGCCACACAAAACCAGTGCACAGGATTAGTTTTTATGATCCAAACCAGGAAGGAAAAAATGGGAGGCTAAACACAGAAAGAACATCCATGGCAAAAATTAAAATAAAATAAAGGAAAGGAAAGAAGTAACGCAGACTGGAATGCAATAAATAGCATATGGTGGAGAGGGTTGGAGTGGCTGTTAACAAATCTTCAGATTTTGAGTCATCAGAGCTCAAAACCCAGGTTTATGTGTGCAGAATTTTGAGAACTAAGGAGGACAATCAGTGCCTGAGCGACATCAGTTCCACACCTTTTATTACAACTATAGCCAGCTGAGGTCTGACTGTGTCAGTGGCAAAAACAAAAGGTGAAAAACCAGTAGAGGATTTCCTCTGTTAGAGAGAGACGTCTCACACTCACACTTCCCTTACGTGACAGGACTTTCCAGCAGATCGTCCTCATCCCTGGGTGAAGGCCAATCCCCTGGTCCAAATGTGACCAGATCCTGGGAAAATTCCCCAGTTTGGGGTCTTCAGTTAATGGGATCCCTGCTTGGTGAGCTCCTGCCTGGAGGACATCAGTGACAGAACACTGATTGAGGCCATCTGTGGCTTTCTCTTGATCTGGCATTGGACCCATCTGCTGTCTTCTTAACAACACTCCAGGTACTTGTAAATTGAGAAGCAAGAAAGCTTAAAGGACTTTGCCTGGGGTTACTTAAGTTGTCGTGGGAGTGCAAATATAGAAGGGAATCTCCTTTTCCCTGGCTATAGATAGATTCCCATCCTGGGTATAGGTTTACAAAATACAAGCCTGTTTGGGCCTCCATCCTTGCCATCAGGCATTCTCTCTTCTTCTGAACTTTTCTAGCATTCCAATTTATTTGTTTCTAATAGTTTCTTTCCTCATAATGTCAAAAATATATGTGACTTGTCAATTATCTTTTTCTCTTCATTTAACATTTTATGTATTATTAAGTGTTATTGTTAGATTTACTTTTTAAACTCTGGTGCAAGTGCTTTAGGTTTGAATATATTTTTAAATCCTACTACTTGCATTATTTTGATTAACAGGCAGGGAAGGGGAATTTTGGTGTAGATTTTCAGACATAACAGAAACTTGAAATATTGCTAAAGCAAAAGCGGATAGTTACTTAAATGAAATAGCCCCGTTATACACGCAGATGATTCATTTTGCACTTAAATAATCAGCTAAAAGCAACATCCGAACTTTGTAATATGAATGAAGATTGTATTTCCTGTGTTTGAATTCAGTGGCAAGAATAAGGTTGGAGAAAAGTATGTACTGAGAGAGAATTTCAAGAAATAAAATAGATCCTTTTGGAAACAAAACATACTGTATCCAACAGCAGCTTGGCAAGCATGCTATCTAGACTGACAAAATGCAGAGTAATTTTACATATTTGAGCCAAATAGACAAAAATGATTGATTAATGCAAGTTTGCTAAATTGAAATAATGGTCATGACAAGTGACTGTGAAACAATGTATCTTTGCCTAAAGCAGTAAGTGCAATAAGGCTTTTCATAACTTTTTGTGTGCATAGTAAAGACTAAATTTGTTGCAGCATCCGCAGAGATTTAAATTAATTTCAGAAAGAAAATTATTACATTAATTTGTTTTCATCGAATATAATTTAGAATTAGTTATTCAGTAAGGGTTTTCCCAGTAGCCTTTAATAAAATGATAGAGATGGGCTTATGGGGAGAGAATCTTAATTGTTCAGCATTCCATTTCTGTTTGACTCATTTTAGAACTGGTTATTAATATGAAGCAGCTTCAGTAAACTGGTGTTTGTAAACTAGAGTCCCTGACTCCCAGCCCTGCTTTCGTGTTATTATTACTTTTAAAGAAACACATTCAGAGATATTTCAGCCCAGGTTGTTTGAGGAGCGTTCCCATTGTTCTCTGAAGCATAGCATAACATGAAGAACTCATTTTAAATGTCATCTCAGCCCACTGAAATGTAAAACTCACGAGGCATGTCGTCTCGGTCCCTAAGCACCTCTGTAGATATAATGTAGTTACCTCGAGAGCTTCTATTAAACCTTTACATTACCTGGCTCCTCTTCAATAAGGCAGAGCCTCCAAAGACTAAATAAATGATAGACCTGTGCTTGAAAGAGTTAATGCCCAACCATATGGGTCTAAGGAGCCTGGGACTATAAGGACAGTCTAATTATAGTGGCACTATATTTTAGTTTCTTCACTGAGATGTAGCTGTTTAATTGAAGTTTGGACCAACCAAATGTCCCAGTTCCTTCTGATTTATTGATGCTAATATGAAACTTAATTAAATAATAGATGTAAAATACTTTGAAAAATATTAAGTCGTTATATAATATTAAGTAGTTTTATAGATTGCAACAGATTTGCATTTGAATTCCAGTTCCCCGTTTTACCAGCTACGAAGCTTGAGCCCCCTTTATTTGGTCGACACTTAATAAATGGTGACTTTTAATAAAATACTGAGCAATCTGTGATCCATGTTATCTATGCACAGGCTGAAGGCTAACACTACACCCTTGTCTGCACAGCTTTTCACTGCTGTGATCTCCTCCCTTCAAAATACTTAATTATTTGCTACAACTCCTCTGCCTCCACTCCTCAGTAGCAGGCTACATCCATGCACTCTAACAAGATGAAGAGAGCACTAGGTTTTGAAAACCTGTTCTACCACTGATTAAAATTGTGCTAACCTCTGGCTTGGGCGAAGAGTGGGCAATACGTATTTGGTGAATGAGTCAAGGAATAAGTGAATGAAAAACTAAACGAAGAGTATAAGGAGCTGTATTAATTGTTTATGTTTATTAAGTGTCTGCTAAGTATAAGATCTAATACAGTCATATTAGATGCCCCTCCCTTTCAAAAATTTAATTTATGTTTCTGACTTCCAAAAAGCTAACTATGTGGTGGGTGAAAATAAGACATACAATAGAAAAGATAACCATAGACCACATATGTCCATTAATAATTGAGAAAAACAGTCGAGAGTAGTGGTAAAGTACTGATAGAATGAAATGGAGGACAGAGTATCGCAAACTAATATAATTAGTGAGGATTTTTTGAAGGGCACATCCCAGGCAATGAGGCAGAATGAGCACAGGTGCAGAAGCCAGAAGAATGTGTTTGGTGATGGAATCAGACTTACTAGAGCAGGGCTTTCATGTGGTCATTAGTAGTACCAAGAAGGAGTTGAATTTCCAATGTCTAGAATGCTAGATTGGGGAATATGAACTTGCTTCTCCATCTATGAAAATCTGAAAGTGAAGGAGCTTGCAAACTAGTGCTTTACAAGGATGGAGTAAGGTGCATGATAGAAAAATGAATTCAAGTGCTGTGAGACTGAAACAGAAAGGTGAGAAAGGATGTTTCCATAAACTATAGGTAAGATGATCAGAGTAAAGGTTCTGGGTGGCATCAAAGAGAATAAAGAAAAATGAGCCCATTCATGAAACATGAAATAAGCTTCAACAAGCCTTAGAAACTGGTGTGGAGTTTCCAAAGGTTATTTTAGAACAGTATTGCCCAGATGTGGGATTGTTAACTGACAGGCATTATATCTTGTCAAAAACTTGGAAATTGTGTGGTAAAATATATATGTAATATGGATAGGTTTGGGGGATCTTTTTTGTTGTTTTTCATTTTTGTTTTCCTTTTTTGTTTTGTTGGAGGATTTCCCATGACTCTTTTATATAATGTCAGCCTTGTAAATCTCCAGAAGAGAATTTAGATGATATCATTGCCCTCATGTAGTTTAAACTGAACACATTTGATTTTTTAAAAAATCAAAACACATTAGTGTTACTCAGAATATACTTGGGGAAACACTGAAAAAAAGATAGTAGATAAAACATAATCATGGGTGTTCCACTTTGTTTTATAAGAACAGGTGTAGTTTAGGCATTGGGAACACTAGCCAGGCTTAAACAATTAATGCTTAATCATTTTTTAAGGTGATATTTAACTTATAACCATTATAATCAATAAAAAGTTGACCATTTTAGAACAGCTCTTTAAAAGTAAGTAACATTTAATAGTTTCAAAATACTAGTACTTCATTTAACACATTTATATATTATTTTGAATCAAATATGAATCTGGCTAACAAATATGTAAAGTTATCCTTTGAGTTAGTAGTTAGTCTGTGCTTTTTTACATATTAAAAATATATAGAAAGTGCAACGTACATGTTTGCCTTCTCTTTTAGGAGGTGCTAGGGATTGAACCCAGGACCTCATACATGGGAAGCAAGTGCTCAGCCACTGAGCTACATCAGCCCTCCAATGAGAGTTGTTTCTTTTTTTTTGTTTCTTTGTTTGTTTTCAGGAGGTACTGGGGATGGAATCCCAGACCTCTTACATGGGAAGCAGGTGTTCAACCACTGAACTGCATCCACTCCCCTGCGACCTTCTTTTGATAAGGGTACTTTTAACATGGAGTAGATATATGTAATTATATAAGTAAACAGGTCAGCTTAATAGCAAGAATTTGTCAGAGTATTCAATCATGTAAGCTATTTGAAACTTTCTGAAATAGAATAATTTGTTCCATTGGGTCAAACTCCCTATTCTAAAAATCTTGCTTCTTCTAATTTCCTAATCTGAGATTTATAAGAGGTTTAGTACTATTAAATGTAAATATGAAATTCCTTTATTATTTAGATACAAACTGTCTTTCATCAGCATATATATATATTTATACCAAATATTGAGAGATTATTCTTAGGCAACAAAGTTCTAAAGTGTACTTGGATGTTTTAAAATAATGAAATTTGTCAATGTAGTTAGCGATAAAATTTTTCTAATTTTAATGTTTAGTCGATTTATTCTATAGGTGACACTATTCCATTAACAGGACCCCTTACCATGTTTATTGATATCAATTCAGTTTTATGCATAGTCATTAATTGTTCACAAAAAGTATTAGAGATCACATGTAGCATTAGGCAGGATTAATAATGCATGCAATATTAGAGTACCTATTAATATTTTTGAGACTAACTCAGCTATTCCAAACGATTTCAGATACAGGCAATGTTCCAACTGACATAAAATTGGAATTCATCCAATAAAAGAAAGTCTGCAAATCTACTTAGCTAATTAAAGGAGTTTATGTTAGGCAGCAATTTCAATTCAAAAGACAGAGGATCACCAATATTTTAAAAAGTAAATCATAATGGATAATTTGGAAGTCTACATTATATTTCCACACAAAATTTTCAGTCTATAAATTGCTTTAGTTACAACACTGCTTCTTTAAATTTTGAGATTATAATTCACTTTGCCATACCAAGAAAGGTAACCAATATGTCTAAATTTCTGTGTAATTGGACATTTTAATCTATGTTCTGTTCCACCTTGAATTAAATCATTCCTTTGTTAGCTAATCATCAAAGGTTACCATGTCTCCATCTATGATGGGATTATTATGAATTAGTTCAGAAACTTTACCAAACAATGATTTGAACTAGAAGAGCAATAGATCTGATGAGTAAGATTTTTTTCAAGGTTTCTATGTAGGGAACTCTAAGAACAAAGAGGATAATTTTACCTTCCTAGGGACTCTGTAACAAAGTATCCATTTTGATGTCTGCCAAATGTATATATTAATTCCTACCACAAACTATGAGTAAATATGCAAATTCATTACCATTTTCGCTTATGTTTAAATCTCACATTCACACTCACCAAATTAATTGTGGTTATTTCTAGAATTTCCGCAACAGCTATTTACTATGCAAACTGAAATATAGTTACAAAAATTAACCTTGTATCTTTCTATTGTATAAGTTAGAATTAAACAGATGTAATTTGTTTAAAAAAACTAAGTAAACAAATATATGCTTGCCTTTTAAGTCGAGTTTTACTTTTATTTGCTAATCTACAAAATCTGAACATCCACCGTGGGCATCTTTCTCATTATCACAAATCCACCTGATGTGCCACCTAAGACTGGGAGCACTTGGCTGGCACAGTATGGCCAAGCCTCAGGAGAGCCTTTTTTTTGCTTTTCTGGTAGAGATGTATGAAGGTTAATGGGTTTTGGTCAGAAGTACTTAAAGCAATTTAAAAGATTACATTTCAGAATATCCCACCTGACCTATTAGTTGTCCTGTTAGACCTAAAGTGATGAGAACAAAAACTTGAAGTTATAACCTGCCTCCCAGCAGTTACCAGGTGTGATGCTGCTATAGAAAGAAATCTTTAAAAGCCTCCAGCGTGAGACAATAATACCCCTGACTTGGAAAATCTTAATGATGTAGAAAGTGATTGAAACAGGAAAAAAAGAGTGAAGTTACAATGGCATTTATTCCTGTGCCTATTTTTAAAAAGATAGACCCTGGTTGGTTTGGTATGAGAAAGCATGTTAAATCTTCCAAATCAACTGCAATTTATAAGTCTAGGCTACAACCACATTAATGTGATTATAGATAATTTATTCAGACTCGTGAAGTAGGCATTTTGTAATTGCATGCTGTAATTATGTTGAATTGTATCTTTTAAAAACTTGAGTCATTTTATGAAAAATATGTATTTTTCTTTCTCCCTTCTTTTAAGGCTACATTTACAAGATCAAATTATAATTACCTGACTTAAAAAGCAACAGCTAGCAAGATGCAGCCGTTAGGTAGCTGAGAGTTAATCAGTTACAGCTAATAAATAGCCTTAGATGCATGGCCCAGTACCAGGAGTGAGATGATCAATGGAAAGTGGGAAATGTATGAGGATAATTTATTTGCTGTCAAATAATATGTTTACATGTGCATATGCCAACATAAAATAATGATATAAAGCAAGCGCTCTTAGGTAGATAAATCTACATTATAATTTGTAGAAGCAATAAAGCTGTCTGTAATTCTCCCTTCACTTTTAGGAGGCTGATGGCTATATTCTTAATATATTTAGATGTAGTGATTTGCTCACTATAGGAAATATGCAGTAATCAGAAGTTATTTGGTTATTTTCAATTCAGAAAAGAAATGCACGGGGAGTATTCCAGTGTTTCTGTCATGGATCATAGTTTTTGTCTTAAAAAGAAAGAAAGTGGGAGGCGGGGAGAGAATAAAAGTATAATACTCTACTATTGTGTAATCCATGACACAACAAATTAGAAGCATAACACAGAGACACTGGTTCACAGCCCCAAACATGGACACAAACCCATTGAAGTAGATTAAATTTGCTGACGTAGTACACCATACTCTGTCACGAAGAGGAAGAAATTACCTTGTGGTGTTGTATTATTTTTCATTCCTGGAAGCCAGGAAGCCAACATGGATAGTCTCTTTGTCCAATTTTTAAACATCTCTGTTGGTTTACTGAGGCGACAGAGTTTTGTCTAAAGCTTGAAGACACCATGTTGCCACAAATACACATCCTCAGACATAGAGCTCTCCGCTTTTTATCTCTGAGAATTTTAATGTACTTACTTTAGCCTATGTGGTTTTCCATTTTTAAATTACAAAGTATTACATGTTTATTGAAGTAAATTAAATAATACAGAGGCTTACAAGATGTACCGAGAAATCAACCCAAACATCCCTACAAATAGCATTCTCCAGAAGTAATCACTGTGAATTATTTGCTAGCTAGCTATTCATTTTTCTATAGCCCTTCCAGCATGTACACACACACACACACACACATCTGTAGGCACAAAAATGGCTCTAAATGGTAAAATTTGTTTTCTAATCTGATTTTTTTAAGTTTTACAAAATAATGTTGACATCTTTTCCATTTCATTTTCCATTCCTCATTTGTTATATATTATTCCATTGCATATGGATTGACCATCTTTTACTTAATAATTTTACTAATGGACTTTTTGCTACCTTTTAGTATTCTATAATGAAAATCCTAGTACATTTAGCTTTATATATTTAGGCTAATATTGAATCAGGGTAGATTCCTACAAGAAGAATTGCCTGGCCAAAGAGTATGCACATTTTAAATTTCCATGAGCAGTGTCAGATTGTTCTCCAATCAGTTGTACCTCTTCTAATTTAAATTCTCATTAGCAGTGTAAGTGCTCCTTTCCTCATATCTCTGACAACACTGGATGTTAAAGTGTTTTATATGTATACCAGACCTGGGCTATATCACACTTGGCCAGCTGTTACTACTATCTAAAATCAGAGGCTTCTGAAACGTTCCTAAGTTTCTGTTTACTAAAAAGAACTGTTGCCTAAAACACTTAAATAGGGAAATGATTCTTGAGCACAATAATGATTTTGATAATGTATTATTAATGGCATATTCAGGTATGAGGTGGGAATATCTTAGACATGGATGAAATTCCTATTTACAGAATGAAGTTATAGAGTGGACAAGGAGAAAGTTGAAATATCTGAGAAAGTACTGCTTTTGAGTTAGGAAAGTTCTAAAATATGCAAAATATGCTACCAGATAAACTATAGAGAAGTGGACATGTGGAAAATAAAATGAAGAGTGGGCTTTGGTGCCAGAAGTGTGTTTTATCTTGACTCTTCAAAAAGGTTCAAGAAGAATTTCTTAACTGCCTAATGTGTCAGCACTAATCACTGCCTCCCCTTGAGCAAGTCTCAGTTTTTCTTATGCAAAATGGGAAGAACAAAGACCAAAGTACAAGGGTTTTATGACCCAGAGGGATGATCAAGGCCATACCACTTAACAAAGCTCCTGACTTGGTAGGTCCCTTGTAGGGTTATTTTTTGTATTTGTTTTGTTTTGTTTTCTTTTCTTTTAAAAGAAGTTTTAGATTACATAAAAGTTTCATCAAAAATATAGGGGATTCCATATGCCCCACCCCATTCCCCTCCCACACTTTCTCCCATTAACAACATCTTTCATTAGTGTGGTACATTTGTTACAATTGATGAACACATACTGAAGCATTGCTGCTAACCATGGTCTATGGTTTACAATCTGGTTTACCCTTTGCATCACACAATTTTATAGATTTTGACAAAATGTATAATGGCCTGTATCGGTCATTGCAGTGTCATGCAGAACAATATCAATGTCCCCAAATTGCCCCATGTTACACCTATTCTTCCCTCTCCTTTCCCTCAGACCCCCTAATGGCCATTATCTTTATATCAATGTCACAAGTTCTTCCAATACTATAATAATAATACGTCCACTTTGGTCCATGGTTGCATTCCCCCCTCCCTTATATTTGTTTATACATCAATCTTGAGGATTTTGGATTGGTGACGTCCACTCTGCTTCTGATTGAGAGGGGGCTTAGATCTCATGGGGCAGATGGATGGAACTGTCTTGCTTGCAGTTGTAGATACTCTCTGATTGTTTGGATGGACATTGTCCATCATTAACCTTTTGTTAGTTGTCCTGGATGAGTCCAATGAACTGGTGAGTAGGTATTAGCTGCAACTCTGCTGAGATTTAGGGCTCAGCCAACATGAACAGAACAAAGATTTAAGTCTCTGAGACATATATTTTATGGGTATAGTGTTAATTATAGGTTTAAATAAAAGAGGCAGAAGAACCATGTGTAGGAAAATTATAAATGAGTCTGACTCTGTTACATTGGGGAGATAAGTTATCATATATTCAAGGTAAGGCCCACCGATTTCCTGATGTTGTCTGCCCTGCCTGTAGTGTCCAGATGTCTCTAGAGCCCTCAGCAGCACCCCTGCTCGAGGCATTGTTTACTGAGGCGGTCAGTGAGATCTAGCTGAGAAATGCATAAGTGTAACATCTGGAATGACCTCCTAACTCACTTTGAAATCTCTTAGCCATAAAAACTCATTTATATTTACTATTTCCCTCTTTTGGTCAAGGTCTTTTTTCCAAATGTGTCGTTAGGTGGTGCTTGGTAATAATCCCTTGATGCCAGGGAGGTGCATTCCCAGGAGTCATGTCCTACCTGCGGGGTGGTGGTGGAGGAAGGCAGTGAGCTTATAGGTTGCACTGGGCTTAGAGAAAGGCCATGTTTGAGTATCAAGGAAGTTTTCAGGAGGTATCTCTCAGGCAATATGTATTACTAGGCTATGTTTCAATTTTACAAGAATAAATTTCATAAGTGCAAGCATTAATATCAAGGGCATAGCATATTGGTCTGTCCTCTTTCATTAGGCAGTGCCTATGCACTCTAGAGATTCTTGCCACTCTATTTAGAGAATGTAGCAGGACTCCCCAGGATGGGAATTTAATATTTTGTTGGTTATTGTGTGTTTCTCTACCCACTGAGATAACACATGAACACATTCATATGGCAGAGAGGCATGCCCCACAGGTGTACCCCTCCCCACACATCCCCCTGCCACTGACACCCCACACCAGTGATCCTTCCCTGCCATAGTTGTAACTTTTCTCTAATCTAAAACCTCCCCCAGAACAAAGCCAAAAAAATTTTTTTTGGCATTGCCCCTTTCATCACCATAAGATCTTTTATTTTATTTTTTGTTGTTGTTTATTTCTCTTTTTTCATATATATATATATATATATATATATATATATATATATATATATAT
>PVKH010008103.1:0-19717 GCA_004027955.1 Chaetophractus vellerosus | reverse complement strand
GTTTTGCGGGCTGCCTGGCTTCCGCGCTTCGCAGGCAGCAGCTCCCTGTTTCACGGGTGACTTTGCCATGCCCGTGGGGGCTCCGCCCTGCCCATGGCGGCTTTTTGCCTTGCCCACGGTGGCTTTGCCCCGCCCACAGCAGCTTGCCTTTCTCAAGGCCATCTGCCTGCTCGGAGAGGTCCCCTGGAACCGACCCCGGGGCCTCCCATGTGGTACACAGGCGCTCTTATCCACTGAGCTATCTAGCCAGCCCCTGTGATATATTTATTAAATAATACACAGTATAGTGTGAACTTGGTATGATTTTTATTTTGATATAGAACTTTCTGAGTGCAGTGGATAACTTCTGGCAATAAGGTTGGTAAGGATGGCAGGGAGGGTTTTATGATGCTGTGGGAAAACTCAAATTTCTAAATGTTTGCCAAAAATGACCATTTGAAACAGATGTGAAACCATGTTAGATTATCAGGTATTGAAATTATGGAAAAGTTGTAAAATATAATTTTGAATAATCCTAAAATTTAATTTAAAGACATGCCATTGAGTGTCATAAAACTATCTATTGCTACATTCTGAGAAGGGCTCCGTGGTTTTCACCTGACTGGCAAAGGGGTCCTTGGAACAAAAAAGGTTAAGAACCCCTGTACTAGAGCAAATAAACAAATTCATCAAACTGGCAGGGTACAAGATCAACACACAAAAATCAGAATTGTTTCTATACACTAGTAAAAAGGCAATCAAGAGGAAAATTGCATTTACACTAAAAGAATATCTAGGAATAATTTAACCAAAGATATGAAAGACTTGTACATGGACAATTAGAAAGAAATCAAGTTACTTCTAAATAAATGGAAGGATGTTCTGTGTTCATGGATTAGAAGATTAAATATTGTTAAGATGTCAATTCTACCCAAAGCGATTTACAGAGTCAATGCAATCCCAATCAAAATTCCAACAGCCTTCTTTGCAGATATGGAAAAGCCAATCATCAAAATCATAGCTAAGTGTAAGAGGCCCCAAATAGCCAAAAACATCTTGAAAATGAAGAACAATGTTGGAATAATCACACTTCCCAAATATTACAAAGCTACAGTAATTAAAATTGATTGGAACTGCAAGGACAGACATATAGACCAGTGGAATCAATATGAGAGTTCATAAATAAACCCTCACTTTTATGGTCAATTGAGTTTTGACAAGGGTGCCAAGTCAACTCAGTGAGTAAGAATAATCTCTTCAACAAATGGTGCTGGGAGAACTGGATAGCCATATGCAAAAGAATGAAGGTGGACCCCTACCAAACATCATATAAAAAATTAATTCAACATCGATTGAAGACCTAAATATAAGAACCAGGACTTTTAGCCTCCTACAAGAAAATGTAGAGAAACAGCTTCAGGACCTTGTGTTAGGCAGTATTCTCTTAGACTACATCAAAACTTCAAGTAACAAAAGAAGAAAAAAAAAAGATAAATCGTACATCATCAGAGTTAGAAGCATTGGTGCATCAAAGGACTTAGCCAAAAAGTATAAAAGATAACCTACAGAATGGGAGAAACCATTTGGAAATGATATGTCTGATAAGAGTCATGTCCCTTCCCCACCATGCTGTCTGTGTCCATTTGCTGGGTGATTTTCTGTGTCTGTTTCTTGTCTTCTCGTCTCATTTTTCTCCTCCAGGCTTCACCGGGATTTAATCCTAGGGACCTAGCAGCCACATCTGCTTCCCTGATAGGAGTTTAATATCCAGAATATATTCCCTGATAAGAGTTTAATATCCAGAATATATAAAGAAATCCAGGGGCCGGCCATATAGCCCAGTGGATAGGGCGCCGGTATACCACATGGGAGACCCCGAGTTTGGTTCCTAGGGACCTCTCCTACCGGGCAGACCACCTTGAGAATGGCAAGCCGCCATGGGTGGGCAGGACAAAAAGCTGCCACGGACAGGGCAAAGCCGCCACGGGCAGGGCAGGTCGCCCGCGAATGGAGCGCAGCCAGCCACCCGCGAACTGAAGCAAGAGCCAGCCGTGAATGGAAGCAGAAGCCGCCCACAAACAGGGAAAGCCACGCCTGCGCGGTGACCGGCCTCGGCGCATCGCCGCAACGGGGGGGAGGGGAGATATGTAATAAAAATACAATAAATCTTTTTTTAAAAAATGGTAATAATGATTATTAAAAAAAAAAAAAGAAATCCTATAACTCAACAACAACAAAAAGGGTAACCTAATTAAACTGTGGGCAAAAAACTTGAACAGGTATTTCTCCAAAGACATACTAATAATCACTAAGCACATGAAAAGATGCTCAACATCATTAGGCATTAGTTAGGGAAATGCAAACCAAAAATCACAATGAAATACCATTTCACATCCACTAGAATGGCTACTATTTTTTAAAAAACAGAAAATTATAAGTGTTGGAAAGGATGTGGAAAAATACAAAACTCTAGTGCATTGTAGGTCAGGATGTAAAATGGCGCAGCCACTATGGAAAACAGTTTGGCTGTTCCTCAGGAAATTAAGTATAAAATTAACATTTCAAAGCATATACCCCCAAAAATTGAAAGCAGGAGCTCTTAACAGATATTTGCACACCGATGTTCATAGCGGCATTATTCACAATTTCCTAAAGACGGAAGCAACTCAAGTGTCCATCAACAGATGAATGGAAAAGCAAATGTGGTATATATATTTTCCAGCCATAAAAAGGAATGAAGTTCTGATACACGCAATCACATGGATGAACCTTGAAGACAGCATGCTGAGTTAAATAAGCCAGATCCAAAAGGACAAATATTGTATGATCTCATTGCTAAGAAATAATTAAAATAAGCCAATTCATGGAGTCAGAATCTAGAATAAAGGTTAGCAAGGGCTGGGGTGGCAGTAGGGAATGAGGTTTAATTCTTAAATTCTGCAGAGTTTCTATTTGGGTGGATGGAAAAGTTTTGGTAATAGATGATGCTGATGATAGAACAACATTGTGAATCTAATTAGCACCACTGATTTGTATATTTGAATGCATTTAAAGGAGAAAATTTTAGATTGTATATATGTTACCAGAATAAAAATTGTTAAAACCATTTAACTGGGGAACCAGCTGTGGCTTAATTGGTAGGGCTCTGGTTTACCACATGGGAGGCCCGGGGTTTGGTTCCCGGGGCCTCCTAGAGAAGGCAAGCCGCTACGCGGTGAGCTGACTCAGCGGGATGGCACAGCAGGGGGAGACAAGCAAACACAGAAAAACGCAAAGCAAATGAACACAGCATGCACAAGCAGCAAGGGGGGGATAGATATAGAAATAAATAAAAATAAAAATAAAAATAAATCTTTAAAAAAACATTTAATTGTACAACACAGTTAACCCTAATGTAAACTAGGGACTACAGTTAATATAATTATGGTAATATTGTTCATCAGTTGTAACAATACACACTAACACAAAGTGTTGATAACATGGAACACTGTGTGGAGGTGTGGGGTATGTGAGAACTCTACTTTCTGCATGGTTTTTCTGTAAACCTTCAACATAAAAGAAAAAAAAGCTACTGAATATGTGCACCCACAAGTCATTGGAATTTCTATGATTTTCAGCAACAATGCATTATTGTCAATGTATTCTTAATACTACATTATTAATTTATCTTCAGTTCTTTATTGCTGTGTTCCACCACCCCCTGTAATGTGGAAACAGATGAGATAGGTAGGCTATACATTCTTTTTCTCCTCCTCAGTGGCCTAAAAGGGGACGGAGGGGATGTTTGTTTACCATTGTCTTTCAAAGTGCACGCCTCACATACCCACTCATGTTCCACCTGTTTAACAGGCCTTTTGTTGACTAATAGTAGTGTTACCCTCTCAGAAGAGAATAGTAGAGGATCAGAAAAATTCTGCCTTCAATTTAATGATTGGTACTGTGCCTAAATGTTCACCTGAGCATCAATGAGATGAGATCTTTTTCTATCCTGGAACTGCCTACTTCCTTGCCTCCACAATCTCCATCAGCCTTCCCAAAGAGCATGCCTGCCTCTCTGCACTTTGCTGCAATAGCCAGTCATTTGAGAAAAGCTTCTGATTTGCTTGTTCATAAAAACTTTAGCCTTCCTCAAAGATATTTCATGACCTGAGTATTATAATCTAAGCAATGAAAAGTGATAAAGCTCCTGTACCCAAATGAACACTTGCCAGCTTATTTTGTGAAGAAAGTTTGATTTTAATTTAGACTTTTTATATATATATATAAACTGATGGCTAGCTTCCATATGAGAAATATCTCTACATGAGATCCAAAGACATCTGCTGAAGACTTCAGAATGCTATTCAAACATCAGCTTCAGGGAGTGAGAGGGGAAAGACACCATCATGACATCTTCTCTCCAGTGGCTGGCTATTTCCTTTTGGAACCCTTCCAGTTTGGTTGCTGCCTGTTCATCTCTGAAATCACTATGTGCTTTGTGAACTGAACAAGGCAAAGTGTCATGATTCCTTCCACAGTAAAACTTGTACTCTGGTTCTTCTCTCTTTGAAAATAACTTGATTGGACTATTGGGCCTCTGACACTGTTGGGCCTTTCCCTAACTTACCTCTTTGCTTTTTCTCTTTTTCACTCTTCTTTTCCTCACTATAAACTAAGTTTAAAATTCAGCTCAAATATCACTTTCAGTTAAAAAGTGGGCAATCTGATGTTCATGCCTAGAAATCTAAGGCCACCTTTATTATACTACTTACGATTATTGATTTGCTTGCCTACTTCTCCACTCCTACTAGACTTTAAGTTCCTTGAGGAAGCTGTCTTATCCTATTTGGTATCCCTAATGTCTGGCAGGGTTGTCTCATAAAAGACATTCATTAGATCTTTGATAAATGCATAATCTCCTCAAAGACAGGGATCTAATTTTTCTTTCTCCTCTCTATTCCTAGTTCCTAACATAGTTCATGGCATGAATTTATGGAAAATGTTTATTGTTGATGTTGATGATAATATTAAATATAATCTTTGATTATAGATCCCTGTACTTTGAAGTAAGCAAGAAAAAATTAATGCAAAACTGTGGGCTACTGAGCAGAACCAGTCCAATTTTATCGATCTTCTATCCTACTGATAATATTATGACAATCTTAGCATGGTGCTTGGCACATAGCACTCAGTGAATGAGAGTGATGATGACAGAAAAGGGGAAGGGAAATGGGGAGGGGGAGAATAAAGGCAGGTGCTAATTTACACAAAGGAAATTCTTTTTAATTCTTACACTTAAGGAAAAAAACTAGTAAATACCATTTTTTAAAATTATTTGTCATACCAACTTTAAAATAATTGAACATACAGATTATGGATATTCTAGTACTCAGTAAAAAGTAGAACACTTTCAGTATATCAGCAAATATTTTGCTTAAGTGTCTGCTCAAAAAGTTTTGAGACCTAGCCAACTCGTTTCTTCCAGCTCTAATGTCCTGTGATTCTGTAATGCTATGTATCTAATATAATAGCTACTGTAGCTCAAGTCCAAGTCACTGTGGTTACTGTCAGCTTGGCATTTTCTAAGCATCAACTTAGTACCTTAGCTCTTGGATTTATTAGTTAGGCCCTGAAGGGAGAGACACAATAAGCACCCTAAACACTATTGTCAGTTGGAAAAATGAAGAGCTGTTTAATCTTTAACACATTTTCATGGCTATCATTTCTGTTGAATTTGCTTTCAATATCCTTTATTTTGCATGGATAGTTCAGGAATCTTCATCCTAACAGCTACCTTTTATTCAGCCACCACTATGGGCCAGACATTGTAAAATGGTACTTTACCTGCTTTATCCATAATCCTTACACCCAGCCCATCTTGCACGATGGTCATATAGCTGGTACGTGGCCAAACTGGGTTTAGAACAGAGCTTTCTGTTACTCTATATTTTGGGGACTTTCCTTTAGCCCATTTTACCAAAACCTAGATCACAAAGAGGGAGTCTAAGGAAAGTGTAGCTGAATTGCTTGCCTTTGTCATTTACCAGACTTAGACCATCCCTGCTAAATTAGAAAGGACAAATAGCTCTTTTTAATGACTTAATCTTAGCACTTCACATATTGTTCTGCGATTAAATGTTCCATCAACTCTTTGAGGGAAAGGGAACTTTGTTTTATTCATCTTTGTTCTCAATGTCAAACACATAGGCATTCCATCAATGTTATTAAACGAAGTTATGAGTGGACCAAAAAAAAAAAAAACTGATTATAGTAATAGAAAACAAAATATTTTCTTAGCTTTCCCTGTGTACCAGATACTCTTTCTTCACAAAAACAATTTCTGGTCATTTTGCTATTCTCTATCCCAAATTGGTTGATATGCTAAACCCAGTTTTCACTGCTGTGACCCAGCTCAAAGAGATACTCAGAAATCTGAGTCTGCTGCTGTGCCTGTAATTTAATCACAGATATATATAGTCCAAGTTTAATAGCACTTGAAAGTTGTTAAAAATATTTATGTTTTGTTTATTTCCTGTCATAAAAGCAGAAGAAGATGTTTAACGTGTTGAAAGTTTATTATGTCAGAGAAAAAAAGATTATTTTATGATTGTTCAGTTTCCATTTTGAAAGCTGCTATGGAGTATCCCCAACCTGAAGATCCTTTTCTGATACTCTTTTATCATCTCCTTTCTTACATTCAGTTTAGAGCTTAAAGTGGGAAATTTTTTTAAGTGTGTTTTCCTGGCATCTCATGTTTAACAGTGTCAGGGGTTTGTGTCCCTGGAACGAAAACTGTTTCTCCAGAGCCTTTTTTCTCTCAGCTTTCAGTGAAAAGAGGGGCGAGGCAAGCCAGTCGCTTACCACAAAGCAGTGCCACCACAAAGGAAAGATTAAGGGTTTAGAGAGAGGTCAATGTGGGTTTTTCTCTAACTAAACACTTTCCTAAAGTTTCCTTGTGGAAAAATAATGAAGTCATCTCAGAGTTTTTAAAGAATTTTTATTTCTTTTTCACCGTCTGCATTCGCTTGTCTTCTCAGCATGGATGTTTAATCTTCCTAGGCTTTGTGAATTGGCCCAAATGAATAAGTGGTGAGCTGTCTCTCTAGGAGCTGGAGGCTTATTCTAAGGGCCTAATCACTGAGTAAACACATCTTTGCCCTCCCTCTCACAACTGCGATATAATAGTAGAGATTCTAGCACAGTAACCTGGATATTGCAGGGACCAATGCTTTGAAATGCAGAATGGTTGATCCTCCAAAACAGACAGTGCCTGATCTTCGCCTGCCTCTTTCTTCTTTCTAAAATTAAATATTGCCAAAGAGATGCTGTTTTATTGCTTGATATTGTGCATTAGTGCCCAAGTTTAGTTTCAGTCAATACTGTCAGCTGCACTTATAGGGAACTCTGCATGTTGGGTTTCTTAGTAGTCTCTTCAGCACATGTGTGTTTGGTTTGGAAGAGCATTTAAATTAAATCAGTGAGATAGCAATGTAAATCGCTAATCTCTTTCCCAAAGTCTAATGTGCCATTGCAGTGTTCTTGAGAGAAATAGGCATTTTAAAGATTTAGCCATTGCCATTGTTTGGTTAGAAATATACTGATTTAAAAGTGGACAGCTCTCTCATTCCCAGTGTCTCATTAAATGTAGTTGCTGAGATACATTCAAGAACAATTAGAGGTTGACATCCCTCTGTCTATTCAGCCAGAGAGCTCCTAGAAGAGCTCGATTTGTTAGTGTTGCTAGGTTCACTTTCCTTTCTCTAAACCAGATTTCTTGATTCATTTACTAAAACTGGTTTGGCATTCCCACTGCTATTTGGTGTCTTTTTTTGTCAATGTACTATGATTGGTAGCAGCATTCAAGTTTCTTTCATCAAACATGCTGGGACCTATGCTAGCTCTGGGATGCAATGAAGACCGAGAGAGACCTAGTCATCACCCTTGAGAGACTTAATATAGAGGGGAAATTGATAAACAATTATTAACAGAAAGTGGTAGAAGCCCAGGAGAAGAAACTCTTAACTCTGCCTGAGGGAATCAGGGAACATTTATATAGAGGCATTTGCTTTGAGCCTTAAAGGATGAGTAGGAATTTGCCAGATAAGTATCTCTTCAACAGTGTATCTTATTACAAACTTCCTAGATGCCAGCTGTTATCTGCAGACATCAACATAGAAGAAAAAACATTGAGTCTTGTTTACCATTTTATCACCAGTGCCTCCTGCTGGGCCTGACACAAAGTATTTCAACAAATGCTGGCTGAATGAATGAATAAATAAATACTTAGCAGAGTGGGGTCAGTTGAGCTACTTATACCCAGGCATCTAGTCCTTTTCCCATTACCTGCTATCTCTGAGGCCCCGGGAAGCTATGATGTAATGACCAGTCTGGCATATTCATATCATATGAGTGCTCATATGTGGACTACAGTGTGATTGATTTCCCTGATACTACTATATTATCAGCGAAAGAACACTAGAGTTGGAGTCAATCTGGTTCCAAATCCAGCTGTGCCACTTACTTTCTCGCTGATTATTTAGGGCAAGTCAGGTTTTCTAAGCCTCAGTTTTCTCATATATTAATAAGGTTAAGAATACCTGTTTTAGGCACGGCTCACCCTGCAGCACACCTGCAGTCTATGTCTCAGACTGTATACTTTTCTAGTTTTCTTGTTTCTTAATAAACTCTTTACTCCTTTGCCTACCCTAAAAAAATAAATTTTAAAAAATACCTATTTTATAGCTCTTTTCTTTTTTTCTTGAGATTAAAGTAAGTAATGTATATGAAAGTAACAGCACCTCATATTCATAGTAGATGCTCAGTGGATGCTTTTGGAATCTTAATCCACTTATCTACTTCTGACTTCTCTCCTCTGGTGCAAATTTACCTCTGAAGAAGATATTTTCAAAATTATTATTTGGATTCCTTATTAGGATGATTCCAAGCATCATAATTCTTTTAGCCTTTCATCAGCATGAGCCTTATATATATTTTTAATAAATGTCTTTCTTTTTTTTAGAATCCCACACAGCAACTTTTCCTTTATTGACTGTCATCATTTACTAATTTAAAATGTAGGGAAAGACCCTAAGCTTCCTTGAAAATTTCCTTTGGCAGAATTTGACCGATTGATTTGTATGTTGTCTTTACCATGAAATTCTGTCTTTCCAGTTCCTGTTTAACTATGACTATTCTTAAACTTAGCCCTTCTACAAGGTAACACCAAGAAGTTAGTCAACAATTTAGACTCTTGTCCTTGTTATTAAAGCTGACATGTTATAAATTATGTTGTTCAATTTGGTTTTTTGGTTTTTTTTACTTTTTTTTTTTTTTAAATGGTACCAGGGCTGGGGTATGAGCCTTCGACCTTGTATGTGGGAAGCCAGCATTCAACCACTGAGCCACATTGGCTTCCCTAAGCTGGTTTTTCATTTGTTTGCTTGTTGTTTATTTGTTTTTAGGAGGCACCAGAGACCGAACCCAGGACCTCCCGTGTGGGAAGTAGGCAGTTAACCCCTTGAGCCACATCCGCTCGCCTGTTCAATTTGTTTTTAGTTTCAGTTATCTTATTGGATATCCAGTTATGACAGAGGATACTTTTAGGAGAGCAAATGTCACTTCATGAAGACAAATTTTATCATGGCAAAGGGAAAGAATAATTTTCTGCATGAGAAACCCCATTGGACGTTTTCTGAAGTACAAACTAGAAAGAATTCATGTGAACTGAATATTTTTCTATCATTTTTTTCAAATGGCAATTAGATGTTACTAATTATATGTGCTTGTAGGTAAGTAACATTATATGGGAGCACATTAAGGACTTTGAAATTATCTGTGGAACTAAATCAAAATTTCATTGCCGACCTTTTCCTTTCAAGCGGAAGAGATTATTCAGTGTTCAAATTGAAAACATTAAAAATATGTAAGAGTGATTTTGCCATCCAACATTACTTTTCTCTGCATAGTTGAATAGTTCAAAGTTATTTCTCCTTATATATAAAGTGTATATCAAATATGAAGAATGACAAATCCACTTTATTTATGGAAAAAGAATTTTTTGCAATTTCTACTTGAGACAGGCTTGTGCATGTTAGAAATCTGTGGCAGCAGTCTTTTAAGCAAGGGATATAATCATCCTAGCCTCTGTAGTGTATAAGAAAGCAAAATTCATTTATTAGTAGGTGCTTTTAGGAACTCCAAATGGAAGGTACTGTTTCAGGGAATAGCATTTTTATTTTTGCCTCTGCTATTCATATTAACTGATTATGCCTTTACAAAACTCAAGAAATTTTATGTTAGTGAATATTTTAATTCACCAGTCTTTTCTCCTCTTTTCAGAGAAAGCTTCTTGCTATCTACCTCCACCATGATGAAAGTGTATTAACCAACGTATTCTGCTCACAAATGCTTTGTGCTGAATCCATTGTCTCTTATCTGAGTCAAAATTTTATAACCTGGGCTTGGGATCTGACAAAGGACGCCAACAGAGCAAGGTAATACTGCTGTTCACAAGATATAATATGTTGGTCTTCTATTTAAAAAAAAAAAAAAGTCATCATTCTGTTTGGTTCCTTAATCATAAACATTTCTCATCTTCAACATTAAATTCTCTACCCTTGCATTTCATTTCATAACAGCTATTTGCTGTAGGTAATACATGTGGCTATTTACAATTGTAAAAATATACCTTAACTTACAGAAGACTCCTCTTAAATTCACAAGTTGCCCCAAAACAAAAGCAAAAATACACTTCTCTAGTCTTTTCTAATATGTTGTTGTACATTTAGAGAAAATCTGTGTTTATACTATTGTTCAGAAAAGACAAGGCAAATCTAACACAATCCTAGTGTCAAGTTTTAGGGTTTTTTTTTTTTTTTGTTTTTGTTTTGTTTTTTGTTTTTTGTTTTTTTTTAATAACTTCAGTGAAGAAGGCAGGGCATTCTGGACAAGTCCAGTGGTGTTGGTAATAGCTTAACTCTAGCATATACTAATTGATGTAGTCGCTTTATTGCACACATTCTTTTGCACACAGCCAGCGATACATCTATATTCTCAATAGAAAAACATTCCCTTTGCTAGTTGTCAGAATAAGTTTACTTAGTTTGTTAATCATAATATCTGTAAGTGATGAATAATTTTTCACTTTTTGCATATTTACATTTCTCATCTGAAATATATTTCATTATGTTTAATTACACCTGTGGCCATAATATCCAGGGATGCTACTTTGGGTGTGTTAACACAATCATAATCACAGGCTGCTGGCTTGTGAGCAGGGAGATTAAATTAATTCATTTCAAGGCAAGCCTATTGTAGCTACCTAATTTAAGAGATTATCGAACAATTAGGAATCATCAGATTTGTCTTTTTATTTTGTTATGGCTCACTGAATTTTTGGTCATCATGCATACATTGTTTCATGTCATCTGAATCTTAAAAGAAAGATGATTCTTCCCTTAAATGTGAGGCAAAAGAATACTAAAGCCATCTTTTCATCTAATACTTCGTTTCTTCAAGCAATTGGTTAGGAAATTTAGATAACTTCATTCTGCCTTGAAAATATTCCCTGTTACACATAACTAAAAACCTTTAGCACCTGTATTTGTTTAAATTAAATCAGATTATTATTCACACTCAGTTAAAGGTGATGGAAAGTAGTGCCAAAAAACAGATAAAAATGCAGCATCGATGGTCTTTCATGAGGCAAAATACATAGACTAGAGACTTGGCTAAATCTTTTGCCATTCACTGGCAGTAAGGAATCTCCTCCTTTCCTTTTATCCACAACTTGATGGAGAAGGAAACACTATTTCTAAACCATCTGTAGTGGCTAAGTTCAGCTGACTACCTGCTGTTATTTTGTTCTATCCTCCATTTAATTCCTTAGTTCCTTTTATTTTACAATGACAAAAAATTGCAGTGTAGTTTCTTTTGAAAAACAGTGTTTGAGGGTTTTTTTTTTATTTTTTTTATGACTGGCAATCAACAACCATGTAATTGCTTTGTTATGTTTTACTAAAGAAGTCTGTTAAGTAGCACAACTTTGATACACTAGTAATAAGAGTTTGCAGGTTACAGAGACACCTGTGGTGACCAAAGCGACAGAAGCTGCTTATTAGAACGAGCCAGTACAGCTGTGTCCTATTAACTCCTTATGACACTTTTTAAACACAAAATAAAGGCCTTGGTTTAAGGCTTTAGAACTATTTCTCAATGAATTTCAGGGCTGACTATGAAGTATGATAGAATATTTTAATTTACATGTTTTTAAATGTGGCATCCCATTTTTAAGTTAACAGTCATGAAAATAAAAAGAGGTGATATTAAAGACTGAAAATAGAAACATCTAGGAATTCAATTTAATAAACATTTATTGGAAGAAAAACAGGGTAATGGGGAGAAAAAGAATGGAATGATTTCTGAAATTTAAGACACGTGACATCCTTATTCAGAACCTAACTCTGTCCATATTACAAATAAAAAAACTATTTTAAATTAAGGTATTACATTTCTCTATATGAAGTAACTGAAATAAAACTACATAGCTATTTTTCATGTACAGCTCCGTCATTATTACTGTTAAGACAACCGGGGAAAATACAGTTACAAATACAAGATGAAATTTCATTGGAATGGCATAGTCAAAAGAGCGTAAAAGTGGATTTCCTTTGATATATTAAGCTGTAAGTGAATTTATTAATTAGCCTGGTTTATTGCCCCCAAAAAGGTTTAGCTTAGCCAGTTTTCTTGCCATCTATCATAATAAAATTATCTAATTGAGTTTCCTGCTTTATGATCTTTCTTGGATTTTTATGATCACATTTATCCAAAGGTGTTTGTTATGAAAGTTCATTGCATCATCCATTTGATGTTTTAACTTTGAAATCATAAAACCTGCAATTTTCACTCTTGATTCAATTGCTATCAAATTCTTCCATAATATTTATTGATCAGTGAGATATGTATCAAAAGTTGTTATGCCATCATTTTCATAATGAGACCAGAGAGTTAAAATGGGCCAGATTAATATGTGGAAATGTAGAAGAAATTTCTATACATCACAAATAAGATTGTTGCTCTGGGTGTCCTTTTAACTGTGATATTTGTTTTTAAATGACAAGTTTGGAAATAAAATCCTGGTGAATGACTTGTCAGGTCTTATATGTGGCTATTCTATTTCAGGCTATTTAAAGATTTAGCTAATCCTGGGCCTGTAAACTGGATGCTTCCTTAGTGGTTTTCTGGGACTGTCCCCTGATGTTACAGCTGGGGACATTGATGCCCGAGATGGGAAAGGATTTGCTAAGCAAACTTACTTTTGCTTAAGGAATATTCTGATTAAGCCTATAGAATCAGCCTTCCAATCACAGTTTACTGTGAATCCATCATGTGTAGAAGACAAGTGAAGTATATTGAGTTGTTTTGGTAGAATTACCAGAAATACAAGTGTCACTTGCTATTATAAGTTAATTTCCTGATTTCTCTAGCAAATTGGATTTAAAAAGAACTGTTTCCATAAAAAGAAATATTTCCTGGATTTTAAAAGACATATTTCCATAGATAATATGTCACTATTATCCATCCCTGTGATGTTGATGTTTTGATTTCCTACCTCTGAAATGATTCTAATAACTTTCCTTCTGAATTGAATACTTAGATTGACTAACCCATGTCTATATAAAATGGGTTAGAATAATTTGCATATTGATCTTGGATCATTCCAAATATGAATTTTAGCAGTAATGATTATGTGCCTGTCTTCTCTCCCACTGAATTGTGATCTCCTTGAAGGGCTTGTTTATTTGTCTCATTAAACAACGCACTTAAAGAAAATCCTAGGGCAAAGAAACTCAATAAGCATTTGATAAATGAATGTATGCAGCAAGTTCCATCTAAGAATATTGTTCATAATTTCCAAATTAAATATCTAAATGGGATTTTTTTCTTTGAAAAAGCCTTGTTGGCTGCCATGTCTAGGTGGTTTTCATGGCCATTCTTTCTTAAAGCAGTAGGCATAAAGCCCTATTAGTCTTGAGAGGTTCTAGAAGGTATCCTTTCCTTACGTATACACACAGAAAGATGAAATTAGAAATTTGTTCTTTCTATTCAGATATTTTTATATTAGTAGTTTTCCTAGTCTCTTGGTTTGCACATATTTGCTATTCTTTACAAAAGAATGTTGGTATTTAAAACCTCAATTAGGTATCCAGAATGAAGGGTCAGTGGTTGAGTTAATTGTGGAGAAGAGAAAGAACAGAGGGAGCTGACCAGCTAATGTAATCCTGTATGGTCTGAACCAGATTGCATATTGGAATGGAAAGATCTAAAGAAGTTGTTGTTTTTGTTTTTGTTTTTGTTTTTAATTAATTTATTTATTTACTTTTATCCATTTTTTAAAAACCCTTCCCCCGTTTTGGTGGGGGTTTTTTGTATCCATTCGCTGGTCAGTTCTCTGTGTCAGTTTCCTGCCCTCTCTTCTCATCCTACTCCTCCAGTCTTCGATCCTGGGAACCTCCAATGTGGGAGAGAGGCGTTCTGCCACCTGTGCCACCTTAGTTCCTGGCTTTTCAGTGCATCTCATCTTGGCTCTCCCTTGTGTCACTCTCTTATTATGTCATTATCTTGCTGCGTGGCTCACGGGGCCTGACGGCGCACCCATGCGTGGGGCCTGGCGGCCCACACACCTTCTATATTTTTCTTTATTTTACCAGGAGGTCCCGAGGATTGAACCCAGGTCCCTCCATATGGGAGACAGACGCCCAACCGTTTGAGCCACATCCATCCCCCAAGAAATTGTTTTATAAATGACTCATGCCAGCATTGGCATATGCTTACAGGCAGACAATGGAGCAGAGTCCACATACCCTTTTGGAGGTGTAACATATATAAAACCATCATCAATTTAACTACGACAGTAAAAGTAATTCTGAGTACCATGTATTCTTCGTGCAAGGATAATTCACTTGACTGTGAAAGAGTAATTCTTAAAATTCAGGACAGGTATCACCTCCAAGAAGACTTGCCTCTCCCTATCCTTCTCTTGCCTCAGTCTAGGTTATAGTGCACATGTTATATGCTCCCATATATCCCTGTAGTAACTTGTATTAATGGCATCCATTGCATTATATGGTTATTGTTTTTTTCCCTGGTAGGTGGTCAGCAACCTCAGGGCAAGGAGACATGTCTATACTCCCATAATCCCATTGCTTTGCACAATGCCTTAAAAAATATTAAGTGCAATACGATAAATAAATGAATAATTTCTAAAATCCATTGATAAATCATGAATAAGAGAAAACCAGCTTGGGTAGTGGCATGAGCATCTGATTGTATGATCTTCCTCTACAGCCACTAACAGAACTAATAAAACTAAAGCCTTCATTCCTTTGGAGATGAACTTAAAATGTCCGGACTGGGTGCCTCTTCTACTACTGGCCCCATAGAGGCCCAGAATATCATGGCCTATGCTCATGTACCCTAGGCATTCTATACTATCTAGAAAGAGGCTTGAATCCCAACTCAGATGAATTCATCCAGTGGTTCCACAGTTGCTTCCTCAGACTAGCCAAGCCTCTAGGATACCCCAGAAGCAGTTGGCCTCCCAAATTAGGCCATTCTGCAATGATGATAACATTGGTTAAAGTAAACATGCCCATGGCACTAGAATGCTAAACTGGCTCTGTGGTGAGATATGCCAAGCAGTCAGGCAATATCCACTTGGGACCATCAGAATTAACATTACACTATATAAAGCACCAGCACAATAACTTGGAACCAAGAGAGAAAAGATGGAGTGTATGTAAAAGAGCTGTTAAAAATGTAATATTTGGTTGCATTTATTTGTGGAGGCTCAAACTTGTGAAGGTTAAATACCATAATTTTTCCGTTTGTTCTGCATGTTGATTCTGAAAAGAAAGCTGGCTTTGCCCATTTCTTATTAAAAAAAAAAACTTGTTGTAAAAAAAAAAACTATTTGGGTACCCTCTGGGTACCTTGTGGGTATGTGGGAACATTGGCACATCAGTGCCTTCCATGCTGAGCTGTGGGCTTTTGGCTGAAGTTGCTTCTTCAAATAAGGCCACATAACATGTGTGGCACAGTAAATTACCAATATTAACCACAAATGTTAGTGGATGTCTCTTGTTCTGACAAGGAGAGCCAACAAGGTCAATGTCTCAGTCCATCCAGTATAGGTGTTGCTTTAGATGATCTAATTCTAGAAAACCTGTATTTAAACATTTAGTTTAACTAGGGTAGCACCAACTGGATAATCACCCAGCTCTGAGTGCTGAAGAATGAGTTGCTTATATGTAAGTTCCTGAGGTGAAAATGTTTCTCACATCAGTGTATGTGCTACAAAGTATTAAAT
This sequence comes from Chaetophractus vellerosus, assembly GCA_004027955.1. Classification (NCBI taxonomy): domain Eukaryota; kingdom Metazoa; phylum Chordata; class Mammalia; order Cingulata; family Chlamyphoridae; genus Chaetophractus; species Chaetophractus vellerosus. The sequence goes on along the minus strand of PVKH010008103.1, from coordinate 3,390 downwards.
CAGGCATTGCATGCTATTTCTAGGTGGTGTTCATAGTAGCTGCAAACAGTTTCCCTAGGAATTGCTAACACTGCCTATGTTACATAGGTTGCATATAACATATACATAGAATTATACTAAATTTTGCATAAACAATTAGTACCAATGTTCATAATATATAGGTATAGACAGGAGTTCTACTGCCTGTCTATGTTAGCTTTTGAAGTTATGGGCCTTGGGTGCATTGTTTCAGGTCACTGCGATGTTCTGCTGCTGTGCTGACAGGTACTTCTTAGCCTTAATATTTAAGTGATAGTTTTCCACATTACTTAATCTTTGGCAAGAGTTAATTGACTTAAAGCACTTATTATCAGCAGGCTCTCTTCACCTGCACTTTCCATCTCAGTAATTAGCCATATTCACAGTGGCTTACCCTTAATTCCCAAACTACTAAGTACTTCATGCCTGGCTGAAGCCAGCTGACCATGTTACTCTAACCCTACACTTCCATTTGATCCAGCAAATATAGCCCAGGTGTGGGGTCTGCATGGGTGACACAAGGAGTGTTAATTTCCAGCTGCTACCCTAGGAGCAAATATGGATTCTGCAGAGGTAGCTGATAAAACAGATAGATATGTTGTGGTCAGGGTACTAAAACTTCCAGAGACCCTTCATGCCGGATTTCTATATAATTTTCCCCAAACTTCTTTACTCCCTTTGTGCAACATTTTCCTTCCAGTACTTTTAAAGGAAGTGTATTGCCATCCTAAACATCCCAGGTCAAGGGCTTAATTAATGCTTTAAAATAAAGGTTCCAAAACACCAGGAGAGTTTGTCATTTTCTCCCTGGTTTGTTTTGTGAAGAGGGAGGAGAGAAGGTGAGGAGGAACCCCTCCTGTTCCATGATTACATCCTACCCACTCATTTTCTCCTTTTCTCCTCTGCTTTTGATTTTTAGTGGCGGTCTTAACAGAATGTCAAGATCAATTTGCAGCATGGTTTAACTCAAGGTTTGCGTTCTGCCAGCAGCAATTGTCCCTGCAAACAATGCCCGTGTGTTCTTGTAACTTCAGAAGCTTTTAGAAGGATCATGGCAAGGGCAGCATCTAATGACTTTATTAGTGTAGGGTTTCAAAATGGGCTCAGTAATTGTTCATATCTCTTTGTCAGCAAGTCATAATTACTGCTCAGCATTGTCCAAGGGTGCATTTGTGAATAGTTTCCTAATAGTACTGAAAGGAAGGAACAGGGGGAAAGGATAAAAGGTGATGGCCTCTTTCTATTTAGAACAAGCTGATCTGTATATAGATGATGGCTAAACTGTTTATATACATTCTTCACTTTTTTTTAAGATGGAAAATTATCTTTTAAAGTTTTTTCTTTGAGATAATTTTAAATTACCAGTTTACCAGCCTTTTTTAAAACTCTGATTTGGGTATTTCCTACACTACTACCTAGTACTACAAACAGAACTGCCTGATGGTACATGCATTGTATCTGAATCAAAGCATTTGTGTAAGAAGCAGAATTTTCCTCTACATTAATTGGATTAATGCTATTCAGGAAACATGCATTTAACTTGGATACAGTTGTCGATAAACACTCTATGTGAAAACTATTGTTTAAAAAAAATAGTGAAAAGGTGATACTGTTGACAAATCAATCCTAAGAACAACATTGTAAGTTTTTATCAAAGCCATTTTTCTTCTGCACTTGATCTTTAATATTGGTCTTCTCCTTGGTCTTTTTCCTAAGCACTCTCTACTTGAATATTCTAGGTATCTTGATTGTGAGAGTCACAGAACTAAAAGAATCATTGCCTTCGCAAGATGTATGAAGTTTGCCCTTTGTGCTCTACTGCTAAATTCCTTCTTGTTCTGTGACTCCCAGTGGTGTACATGCATAGAGTTATGTGCAAATATTCACTACCAATAGCTAGTTATCCTTGTATTTTAGGATATACAGACTGAAATAAATATGGCTGCCACAGGAACTTGATGGAGTTTTTATATGTATTACAAAACATGAGTTAGCTAATGAAAGAAATCCTTAAAATAAGGCATTTCTAAAATAAAAAAAAAGTATATCCCATCATGTCTTTTGGTTTTCTTCTTCCCTGAAATTGAAAAGGTCTCAGATGATTTACTGGTTTTCTTAACTACTGTCAATATTAATAATTTTTATATTCATGGTAGCTTCTGAAGAATTTTTTTACTAATCATATCACCTATGCCATTTATATTGGGAGTACATTTTCCCCTTTCTATTACTACTGGTAGTTAAACAGTCTGAGAAATTTTAAAAGAAATATGTTAGTTCTTTAATTTAAAACTAATTCTTCTGACTTTTTTCCAGTACTTTCTTTTCCATCTGCATGGATACTCCAAGAGATTATAATTCTCAGTAGTCTTGATCTAGTCTGCCAAACATATCACCAAAAATTGAAAAAGTAAATAGCTGTTAGTCTAGAATTGGGGAATGAGTTAGAATCCTGTTTCTTAAGTGTTTAGGTAATTTATTAGGCAATAGATTTGTTGTCCTTTCCTCAAACATATATTTGTATCTTTGATCTTTATTACTTTATGATAATAGAGAAGAGTGATAAATAGTTTTGTATTGCTCACAAATAAAGGGTTAACTCTAGGAATTTTTTGAAGCCACCTGTCAGTTTATCTACTGTTAGCTAATTCAGTCTGTAGCCACAGCAACAATTTAAAGAATCCTCCTAAACAGTCTCCTTTCATGTACTTTTCCTTTCCTCAATCCATGAACAGTACCAAGAATGTCATCTTTAACATATACTTTCTACACACTTCAAATAAGGAAGAAATGAGGTAAGTTGACAAAATAAAGAAAGAGAAATTTTTGAGCTTTGTTTGCTATATCTCAATCTGAGAAATTAGGTTGCCCACTCCTAACATCAAATGAGATATCAGAGGCTCCAAGCAGCTCCCAAATAAGTTACTCAACAACCCTCCAACTAAAATTTAGCATGTGACTGTATGAATAGCCACATAATAAGGAATAACTTATTAGTTCCTAAAGTAAAACCTATGTATATTTAAATGTCAGTTGCTGTTCTTGAAAGACTGATTTTCAGTACAATTATTTCCTCACTGTTTATGCAGTCAGATATTACTCATAAGATGTAGAGCAATTAAGAAGTGAAGCTCAGTCAAGCTGGAATTAAGAACAAGGTGATATTAGGCAAGTAGTGTAACATTTTTAGATCTTTTTTTTTTCATCTGTGAAAACAGGGGAGCTATCCTTTTTGACCTGAAACTTTTTATCTTTTATCTCTTAAAATTCTATGACTTTCTGATAACTTGGACAAAATTGTTTTCAATAGAAATATTAGAGGTAAGCAAGATTTCATTTTTAAATAAAAGGTTATAAAATTAGTAAGTAGAC
>PVKH010008102.1:0-19712 GCA_004027955.1 Chaetophractus vellerosus | reverse complement strand
CCACCGCCAGCTGGAAGGCCAGGACTTTGTCCAGGTCTATATGGACGTGGGGAAGACAGAAAGGGAATGTCTGGCCTTTGCATCTGCTTGGACACACTGAGCAGTCTGTCCCACAGAGCAGCCTCCTGCATGAACTCCTTCAGACACATGGAGTCTGTCTAGTCATCTTTGGAGTATTTTCCCCAAGGTTCAGCTGCCCTTGCACAATTCCTGCCAAGGAATGGCTCAGGCAGCCAGCAATCACATGGAAGATCTTGCCTGTGTTGACACTGCCGGCTCTCAGGAGGGTGGCAACTGTTCAAGAGAATTGTGTGTCCTCCTGAGAGTTTAAGTACCCAATCTTGTAAAAATAAACACGAGAATTTCTAAAACATGTTATTATCACCTAGCTTGAACTTGATAAAGTGCATGAAAGTGCTTTTTAAAATTGTTTGGGTCCAGAGGTTCAGAAGGGAGGGGAAGGGTTGAATAGGTGGAACACAGGGCATTTTTAGGGCATTGGGGTTGTTCTGTATGATAGTGCAATGACAGGTACATGACATTATATGTGGGTCAAAGCCTATGAAACTGTACAGCACAAAGTGTGAACCATAAACTATAGGCCTTGATTAGTAGCAGTGCTGCAATTTGGTTCATCAATTGTAACAAATGTACCTCACTAATGTAACATGTGTATGTGGGGGAAAATGTGCATGTGGGTGGGTGGGGGTAATATAGGAATCCCCTATACTTTTAATGTAACATCTCTGTAATCTAAAACTTCTCTGAAAATAAAGTTTATAATGATTTAAAAAAAAAAAAAGGTCGAGGTACAACTGTTAAAAACAATTCTGTCAGCCTATGAGTGTAACACACGGACAGATTTTTGAGAGACTCTCCTTTAACCCTCTGAAAGTTGTATTTCATCACTGATAACTGTATTTTCCTGTATCAAGAAGTAGTTTATTAGCTCATCAGGTGTTGTATCTAATGGCAATATTTGCATTTGGGTTAAAAATAAAATATGCATATAAATAGATAAAATGTAATATTTGCTTAATAGCAAGATGCCTTAGAAAAATGTATATTGTGCTGTGTATAGCTAGGTACTTATTACTCAGCCTGGTAATCCAAGTGTACTTTTTTTTATTTTTTATTTTTTATATATATATATATTTATTTATTTATTATATATCCCTCTCTTTTCTGTTTGTTCTTGCTGTGTTCATCTTTGCGTTCTTCTGTGTCTGCTTGTCTCCCCCCACTGCGGCGACCCGCCGAGTCAGCTCACCGGGCGGCGGCCTGCCTGCTCGTGGCGGCTTTCCCTGCTCGCGGGGGCTTGCCTTCTCAAGGCAGTCTGCCCGCTTGACGAGGCCCCAGGAGCCGACACCCTACCAATTGGGCTACCAGCCGGCCCCAAGTGTACTTTTTTATAGTAAGAATTCTGAGTACCTTTGGATTCTTATCAGGAGCACTAAAAAATTAATTTGCTTTACAATCCTTTTCTGCCCAAATTGAAAATAGAAAACTAGGAAAGCAGTAACTGTTGCTATTAAGACTATGGTGTTTGTGTTTCAATTTGGTAAAATAGTTTGTGCCATTAAGAGGAAGTGAGTATGGAGGAAACAGCATAATTTAGGATGCAGACATAGCTGGGCACTAATTCTCCTTCTGTCACTCATTGCTCTGTACTTAAAGGTAGTTATTTAACTTCTCTGAGCCTCAGTCTCTGCTGCAAAAGTAAGGGTAATGGTAACTGTCTTGGAAGATAGTCAAGAGTCACTCAGCGATGGTATTGATTGTTAACGTTAATGACATCGAAAATGAATTGTCAGTCAAGAGCAATATATACTTGCTTTGAACGAGAAATAATTAGGTTCCTGGAAAAAAGCTAGTTACAGTTAATATCTTGTAAATTAAATAATAATCTGTTTGGATTGTAAAGATATATATATTTTTAAAATTTCCAACAGGACAGAAACAGTTTGGAATTTGTAGATGATTTTATAATATAAAATCAATGCCTCATGATGGAACTATTACCTCCAATGTTGAAAACATTGGCTATCCCACAAGCAAGTCTCTTAACCTCTCTGCCAGTTTTATTATTTCTAAAATAAGGGAGATGAGGAGGCTCTTTCAGGCTAAAATTAAAAGACATGATGATTTTGTTTTGGAAAAATCGATTCATCAATATATTTTTTCCATGGCTATAAAAAGAATTTAAAAATGAAACAAAATAAAGTAGTAAAAAAACTTGGTACGTGTTTTTTCCCTTGGATAAAGACGTGCTCATTTAATTCCTCTTGGAAAAGATTATTTTGTGCTCTGGTCAAGGTGGCCTACTTTCTTTTGTGTATAAGCATTTTGAAATTAGAATTTATTTGTATTTCCCCAAGGAGTTTCTACTTTAGGAAGAATGAAAATTATATGCCTGAAGAACATGGTTGGCCAATTTATGGTTGTTTATGTCTGTGCTAGGCCTAAAAGGGAATACATAGAATTTGTTTCTTTTTTTGGGGGGAGGAAATATAATGTCCCATTCTGTTTTATGATAGAATGATATTCTTTCCCCTTTTATGAATGTATTCAAATGTGAATTTTCTGAGCATGGCTTACACTCCAAACCAAACTGTGTAAATGTGTAAGAAATGAAGGAAAGAGAGTCAGGAGTCTTTCCTTCTAAGAAGTTTTCAATAAATATATTCGTTTTCCCTTTTTTGAAATATTGCTTAATCAAATTTTAATTCCTCTAAAGTGTTAATTTTTAGAAATTGTCTAAAGAAATAAATTTTTCCCTCTGTAATAATTTCATATTCATTTGGAATTTTCCTGTGTCCCAAAAGGGAAAAATCAGTATCTCTGCCTCCTAGAATAGTGTATTGTAGGGTATTGTCAATATGTGACATGTGCGAAGAAAGTGTGATCACAGTCATCCTTAGATCCAAAAAAGTTTGCAATGGACACATAAAATAAGTTGATTTGTAAAATGAAGATTTTAGAGTCAGAGAGGAATCTTTAAATAAAATCTGTTATTGGCGGAATTATTTCATTCATTTGTGCTAGGTGCCCTCTCCTGGTCATTTTGTGTAATGTTTAGTAGCTTATGCTTTTGCCATGAAACGTGGTATGTGCAATGGCACATGTACCCCACACTGGGCTTCATATATGAAGAAAGAAATCTGAAGATAAGTGGCTATTAACTTTTCAAAATTGGAGTCTTATACACCTCCCCCTGCCACTTTAGGTCATCAAGCAATCTTAGGTTAGCCTTGTGTGGCGAGATAGTACTTTTATTTGTTAACTGGTGTACTTTTCTCATTTTCCTCATTACTTCACCATCAAGCTGAGAGACTCCAACCCATGGCCTGTTTGGAGAAACAGAGAAGAGTCACATCTGGAGCGGGAAGCCAGCCTAGAACTTGAGCGGGTCAGGAAGTGGTTGTCTTCCTCCATTCCCTATCCCCGATCTCACCAAAGCAGCATTTGTATAGGCCTTAGGAGCATCAGAGCCCAGGGAAAGGGAGAGCCCCGCGTGATTGAGTAATAAACATGAAGCATGAGGTGCCTATGAAATCACTGAATTTTATTCAATTTACTTTTACTTTTTGGTATCAGGTAGAATGGGGTCCAGAAATTCCATGAAGTTTATTACTGAAAAATTACGTGGTGCTGTACCTGTTTAAAAACTGTGATTGAATTAGGAACTGTTATGCCTAATGACTTTAACAGGAAAACATAACTGCATATCACAAAGATGAGCATGTGGGAGCTGGAAGTGACTGCAGATGCCCTCTAGCCAAGTCTCTAGTCCAGGATTTACTTAAACTGTCAATTTCCTCTGAAAGATGGGGTAGCATATGCCCCCTGTTAAAGAACAGGTTCATTTACTGCTTGTTATAAAATTGATGTCTTTCCCAAGATCGGTGTTTCTTAGTCAGGATGCAAACCCACTGTGTGCATCAAACCCATCTGGCCATATTGGGTTATGCTGGTGGGACTTGGGGACAAGGAGAACCCAAGTAAATGTACTGATGCCATGCTGCATAGTGTGCTATGAGTAATAAAAAGTCTTTATTTTTTGACCCAGGAGTCTTGTGTTTTTGGCCAAAATCCAAGAAAGAGTAACAGGCTAACTTGTAATTTTTAAGTAAGTTAAAATGAATCTCAGACCTGACAACAGCATCCCACCAACTTGTCTGTTTTCACTGCACCCATTCTACAATTAATTTTTTTTTCTTTCTTTTCATGTTAGATACTAGGCCAATCACCAAAGCTAATTATTTCTCTTATTGATCTATCCCTCTTTGATGATGGATTATTTATAAAAATCAAGGAATTTAAAATGTTCAACCCAGGACACCTAGTGGGGAGATGATAATGGACAACGGCTATCCCAGGGAATGGAGAGAGTCTCCAGCTGCAGGCAGGATAATCTCATCCATCTTATCCATGGGATATAAGCCCCCTCTTACTTGGAGGTGGAGGGAACATCACCTCCCAGACTCCTCAAGATTGGGGGAAGAGCTATGGACTATAGTGGACTTGTTGGTATTCTGTTATAACTTATTGTGATTCACGTAATGGAAGAAATTACAAAATTATGTGGAGCCAGTGGCCACTGGACGCTTTGCGGGCAGGGAGAGGGAAAAGCAATTGTAACACAGGGGCTTTTTCGGGACTTGAGAATTATCCTGAGTGACATTTCAATAACAGATATAGGCCATTTTATATCATCATATAACTGCAGAACTGTGTGGGAGAGAGTGTGGTCTACAATGTGAACTATGGTCCATGCTTAGTGGCAAAGCCCCAAAATGTGTATATCTATTGCAGGTGATGTGCCACACTGATGAAGAATGTGTATGTGGGAGGTTGTGAGCGGTGTGGGAGGTGGGGCCTATGGGTACCCCTAAAATTTTTGTGTAACATTTATGTAATCAATGTATCTTTTTAAAAAAGAATTAATTAATTAAAAATAAATAAGAAAATATAGGAAAAAAATAAAATTTTCACAAATATGAAAATGTGTTAATCTTATAAATAGTATATGTATTATCAAGAGGGACATTTTCAGCATTATTTTTATAAAGCATGCTGCACACTTTGTTTCTCCAAATACAAAAGTAACTAAAATCTGCACAGATTTGATGATTGTTTGTACCTGGGACATAGGAGGTACTCAATAAATATTTGCTAAATTAATTAAATTTTATCTCTTTGGTGATGAGCCTTAAGTAATTTCTCAAATTCCTGTAAAAATGACTATCATAAGTAAATGACAAATAATGCCTAGAATGATTATGGGGAAGGGCTAATTGTTTTAAGCTGTATTTTAATTGGACACAGACTGTCCCAATGATCTTTTCTTTTCTATTTAAAAATGAATTAAAAACCTGAGTGTAATTATGCCTAAAGTAAAAAGCAGAAAATGGAAGATCAAAAAAGTTTTTTATTAGAAAAAATCTCAAACATATATAAAAGCAGAGAAAATAATATAATGAACCCCCCATGAAACTGCCACCTAGCTTCAACAATTATCAAACATGACTGATCTCATTTCATTTCTACTCACCACTCCTCCACTGGATTATTGTGAAGCAAATCCATGATATCATATCATTCCATCCATAAATACTTCAGTAACTAATACATTTTTTCATGGAAAACATGAAAGTTTTCCGGAAAGGTAGATCATTATGAGTTTAGTATTTCTAGTCAGAGTGAAACGTGACCAGGGTGGTATTTAACACTGCAATGTACTTGGAGGTCATCGGTATGATCATCTTTAACCACATCTCAAGCAGAGGGCTGATTTAAAGCCTCCCTCCTTTTTATTTTGCTTTGCATTTGTGTCACTGGGCTTAACATGTACTGATGACTTAACCAGATTCAGGCTAATTTATAGCACAGTCTTAATGACAGATTCTTTTTTAAGAGCAGGAAGAAAGTTCCTCTACCTTACCCCATCCCCAAGCACCGTCTGCAATTTTCTTTAGACACAAATAATTTAAATGCAAATGCCTAAAATTAGAAAAGTGTCCTTCTAGAGCAGTATTTTTCAAACTGTATGTTGGGGGTTATTAGTAGATCATGAAACCGATTTAGTGGCTCACTCCTGGGATTTTTAAAAAGAGGAAATAAAATAGAAAATATCAGAGTTCATTGTACAGATTCTTAGCAAAAACTGAACATATTGCAAAAATAGTTTTGTTTATTCATGTGTATGCATGTGTGTTGATGGATTTCTTATTTCAAGTCATTGTCAAAGCTAGTTGGAAAATATTTCTGTAGGTTAAGCAGAAACTGATAGCTATCTTCTTATATTAGCTCTCGAGACATCCATACTAAAATTAAACAAAATTAAACAATACAATACCAAACAAAAAAACTTCTATGAAGAGTTCTCATGTTAAGCAATTTCCACGGCTTTGAATGTGTTCTTTTCCTAGGTAAAAATCTATTTTCAGAATGAACAAACACTCTGAGCAGATCACAAACACGTAGACTCCAGAGAGTTGTCCAAACGTTTTCTTAGTTTTTCTGTGGTCACGTTTCATTTCATTTACAGTCATTCAGAAGGTGTCAAGGAGCCTGTTTCCTCCTGTCTCCCTCCTTTTCCCTCACTCCCAGTTCCACCCCTCAGGGCTGCACCCTGGAACAGATGTAGCCTGTGATGAGCCCATCTGCTGTGATCAGCTTCACTCCAGAGAGCAGCTGGCAGGGTCGTAGCAGATCCCCTCTAAGCATCGTGGAAGGAGGCGCAGGCCTTGCCAATTCTTCAGAACAGAATATTTACAAAGCAGTAAAGAAAAAAAACTCTTTACTATCTATATTAACCTCCTGTCAGAACATAACTCGAACACATCATTAGAATAACAAAACCTGCCTTACCCAAAACACCCACGCTGCCCACCTTGAAGGATGACGGGAATTGCTACACTCATGTTGTAGACATTTTGTTCATGTGTTTCCTCTTAATTTGGCTTTTGATAAGGTTGAGAACAGCTAATTCCTTCTTACAGTTTCTGTCTATTGGTCAGGCCAACTAATTCCAATTCTCTAGACTTTTCTATAGAGTATTCATTCTAGCATAGGTTGTATTCAACTTTCTCTAGGTTCTAGGTCTTCAGGTATTGTCTGAAGAAGAGATTGCTAATGTCACATTTGAAAACCACTCACTTACCAAACATTGATCATAGCTAATGCATACAAATATTTGAACCACCTCATAATATTTAGGTAAATTGTTCAATATTTCCATGAGCTATAATTTTTGCAAATTTTATTTTTAAAACTATATGTAGTGAAGTGGATTTGGCTCAAGTGATTGGGCTCCTGTCTACCATATAGGAGGTCCAGGGTTCATTTCCTGGAGCCTCCTGGTGAAGGCAAGCTGGCCTGAGCAGAAAGCTGGCCCACGCAGAGTGCTTACCTGCATGGAGAGCAAGAAGACACAACAAAAGAGACACAGAAGAGAGACAATGAGAGACGCAGCAAATCAGGGAGCTGAGGTGGTGCAAGAGATTGAGCGCCTCTCTCCAATCCAGAAGGTCCCAGGGTCGGTTCCTAGTGCCAACTAAAGAGAAGTCAAGCAGACAAAGAAGAACACACAGGGAGCAGACAGTGAGAACAAAACAGCGAGGTAGGGATGGGGGGAGAAATAAGAAAATCTTTAAAAAAATTATTTGTAAAGTTTCACTTGTGGGGAAAATTCATGGGGATTGAGTCATGTCTCTCATAAAGACATGTTCAAGTCTTAAACCATGTTCCCATTTGGACCCATTTGTAAACAGGTCCTTTGAAAATGTTGTTAAAGTGTGGACTCCTTTGTGAATAGAATCCTTGAGGATCTTATTTAGATGAGGTCAAATTGAATCAGAATGGGCCTTAATCCATATAAGGAAATTTGGACACAGTCAGTCAGTAGAAGCGGGAAGTCAGTGGAAAGCAGAGGAACAGACACAAGGAGAGAGGGATTGCCATGTGGCAGAAGATTGCTGGGACACTGCAGACTCCCGGAGAAAGCAGGCACTGCCAAGACCTTGATGTTGGACTTCTGGCCTCAAAAACTGTGAGACAATAAATTCCTGTTATTCAAGCCAACATACTGTGTGGTATTTGTCGTAGCAACCCTGACAAACGAGGACACCAGAACAACATCACTGTGATAAAATAGCCACCCTCCAACCTATGGATGTTAGCAAGCGGAGAAGAAAGCCTGATGTTTAGTTTGATGATGACAAAGCCAGTTAGCATGCATTCTAGTAGTTGACTGATTCAACAGGCTTCCTTCACTTGGTACAACAGGCAATTTCTCCGGGACTTCTGATGCATGAGTTTTCTGCTTTGCCTCTCCTCTTCATGCACCCATCAATGCCTAAGTTTTATAAAAATAGAATGAAATTTATTTTCCTTTCATACTACAAGAATGCTAGACAAGTGTCACTTTCCTACTCAAAAAGTTTTTATAAAGGGCTAGGAGTTTATGCTTATTTATAAATTGCAATTAAATTTAAAAAATCTATTTTCACATTAACAGAAATATAATAAGACCTATTAGGTATAAACTATCACACTAAGTAATATTAGGAAAACAAATAAACATAGAAAGCAACCTTTGCTATCAAAGAGTGTGACATGTTGTTAGACATAAATAAGAAATTTAAATGAGAGAAATAAAATAATACAATTTGAATGATTATTCACAAGTCAGTACATGAATAAGCATCCCATGAATGTTCCAGACAAAGGTTGCTATAGGAGAACAGAGGTTCATTGTAATTTGGGCCAGTTGGGGAAAGCTTTTCTTCAAAAGAATAGGACTGAAGTTTGGTCTTGAGGGTTGTGTAACATGCACCAAATGTTTGGCTAGACCTAGGAAACACACAATTGCTTTTAATAAATTGTTGGGCTGAGGTTCTCTTTTTTGAAGAGTCAATATGTTTAAGGAATGTACCCTGCCAGTGAAAAGCCAGTCTCTTTAGACTGTGATACTAATAACCCTGCCAGTGGGCTGCCCTTCTCCCAGACCAAACACGCAGTGTGCCTGGAAGACTGAAGGGGTCAGGGCAGAAATATCTCATTTGTCTGAATGAGGATGTGTTTGTGGAACTGTGTGTTGAAGCACCTGTACCCACCCATGCCTGGATGTAGTTATTAGTCTTTCATTTTCCCAAATGGTAAACTTGCTCACAGATGTTATGGGAGGGAAAGAAAATGTTCAGTGTTTATGCAGTGAATCTGCTCTGAAGAAACCATTATGCTCAACTGAGGAAATGCCATAGTTATTTTGGTATTCCTTTAATTTTGGAAGTCTTTATTATTTGCAGGGCTGACCAAAAGGCTCTTTTAAAAATCCACACATAAACATCAAATTCCTGTTTAATATGGTGGATGTTATTGGTTTCTGAAAAACAAAAGAACTATTTGATCACTCTTGCACACACCCAAGAAGCTAGAGGACTTTCTGCTATTGACAGCCCAGGACTCTCCAGCCATAAACCTTTATCTTATTTCTGAGTTGCAACATCTGTCTCAAATGGTAGGCTTTGCAGGAAGGCCCTTTCTATTCTTAATGTTTTTTTTAAACTGGCAGCAAAGAGCAGGCAGAGATAAAATAAAGCTAGTGGGATGTTTCTACAGCCAATCTCTCATGGGTGTCAAGGAATATTTACCTCATAAAAACTATCTCTAGGTCTTTTTTATTTTATTTTTTTTAACAAATCAATTTTATTGTTACATATTAATAAAGCATAAATCCATCCAAAGTGTATAAAATGGTATTCAGTATAATCACATATTTGTGCATTCATCAGTTTGATCATTCTTAGAGCACTTTCATTATACCTATAATAATAATAATAATCAACGAAAAACAAACAAAACTCATCATCTCTCACTCTCTCTGTTTTTCCTGCCATACCTAGCTGTTATTCTCTTTCCTTCTCTCTAGTATATTTGTATTTATATTTTGTAAAAACAGTTATATATGCAATACCACCCATATCCGTGTTTTACATGAGGTTTTACTATCTTATACAGCCCCATGTTACAGTTTTTAGCTTTCTCTCTAGGACTTTTTAATGTAAGCATTCACTGAATTGGATAAACAGAGGAGAATGCTTTTGGGTTCTCTACTTTATCTTTTTAATACCTATGAAAATGTTGATTGTCTCTCAGGAAACCAAGATAAAGTAACTGGAATTATAATTTTTTTACGTATGTGTAACTCATGTCAATTGAAGAACTGAAGTAAGCTAGGATTAACTGATGTCACCTGTCATATGATTATTTTAAATAAAAGCTGACTCAAACCTCTTGTTGTGGATTCTTACTTGGGAGTGGATTTAGGTAACTGAGAGCTGGGGGGTGTCTTATTTTTCTCCTGGTTGAATCTGACTTTAGTTCTTACTTCTACTGAATTTCTTATCTCTACTCTTCATTCCTCCTACTGTGTACAATACTGACTCATAGTCCCTTAAGTACCAATGGCATTTGTAGGAGAATTTCCTGGAGATTTGGACAAAGGATGGTGGTAGGATGGGGTAAAATACTTCACACTGAATATTAGATATCCATATTTGCAAAAGTACTCCATATAATGGACAATCAACAGGCCCTCTTTTCTAATAAGGATGTGGCCTCCCACCACTCTGTTGCTTACACCTCTATCCTTCAGATCACTTGTCACCCAATTCCTGTAGAGTAGTTTCTTTGTCTCCAAAACTTGCTCCAGACCAGTGCTGTCCAGTAGAACTTGTTGAGATGATGGGAATGCTCCATAATCTGCAATTCCCAATATGGTAGCCACTAGTCACATGTAGCCATGGAGCACTTGAAATGAATGGGACTAGTGTAACATTTGATTTAATCTAAATTTATATTCAAATAGCCTCATGTGCTTAATGGTTATTATATTGGACATCACAATTCCAGACCATCAAAGATTGACCAAGAGGCATCTTCTTCCAAACTAAACAGTCCCATTAAAGTGTGTTTCTCAACACAGACATTTCTTTCCCTGACAGGAAGTTTTTTAAAAATTTCCACTTCCTAAATATCCAACATGGACTGTAGGTTGATATACATGAAGTTTAGCTGGAAAAATATTGAAAAAATGAAAGAAAAAAAAAACCAAACCTCTATTTAGACTTTAGCATTCTATTGCCTCAGGCTTTCTCTTTCAAATACATTCTCTTAAATATATACATACACATTCATTTAATACCAAAACCCAATTAAAAAATAGTTGATTTTAATTCTGTTTTGAAGTATCTGACAAGTAATTTCTTAGAGTAGCGAAGCAATTCAGTGTACATAACTCATGGTTTAAAATATATAATTTGTGTTTTGAATTTTAGGACAGACTACAATATTATATTTTTGTCAGTTTCATCCAAAGAAGTTTAGCAGTCTATTCAATGGAAATATATGCTTATGTCCTGGTTTGTCTTTGTGGACCCCAGAAAGTTATGTTCTCAAGCTAACCCATTCCTGTGCCTGTAAACATAGTGTAGATGGGATCTATTGATTAAATTCAGTTAAGGACTTTTGATTAGATCACTTGATCAGAGCATGTTAGGGCTTTTGATGGGAATACATCAACGAAACATTACCCAGGTTGGGTCTCTGCCCTCTTGCTAGGTCTTATATAAACACACAGAGAGACTGGAGAGACACAGAGAAAGGGAGCTCTGCCATTTCAATCCTGCCATATGAGAGAGAGGACTCCAGGTTTACCTACAGCTACAGAAAGATAGAGAAGCCCTGAGCGGCTCAAGGGAGAGATGACTGATCATCCACAGCTGAGTTTGAGGAGAGAGTAGAGACAGACCAGCAGACTCGCCTTCTTGCCTACCACGTGGCAGGACTCCAGGATCTGCTAGCAGCTGACCTTTGGTGAAAAAGCATCTTTGATGATGCCTTGACTTGGACATTTTTGAAGCTCCGAAACTGTAAGCTTTTACCCCTAATAAGTTTCCCATTGTAAAAGCCAAGCCATTTATGGTATTTTGCATCAGCAGCCTTAGCAAACTAAAACACTTGATATTCAGCTTAATATTCTTTTACTCTCAAAGAAATGAATATACCTTTGCTATTGTGGCATCATGGATCATATTGTTTTCTCTTTTGATATGAAGAATAAGCTCTAGAGCTCTAAGATTTTTTTAAGAGGAAGTTTTACTGATCCCAAGAGTGCAGATTTTGTTTTATAATATATATTTGCCTTCCACATTCCTTTCTTTTAAAATGTTTGTTATAACTACCCAATCAAGATGGTGGAGTGAGATACTTCAGAGCTCTGACACCCCACAGAAGCCAGCAAGAATTGGCAGAAACATCTTTCTCAAAGCTCCAGAACACAGTTAAAGGACTGCAGTAACAGGACAAGTGCTGAATCAAGAAAAATGCAACTTAAAATCTCTTCACCGGCTCAGTTTATAGCCTTCAGTCCTAATGGCTCGTCAAACTCTTATTTTGTCACCTGTTATACATATCACAACTTTAATACAAAGTCACAAATTATAAAAGTAATATAATCACATGAAAAAAAATAGACTAAAGGGAAAAATTCACCCATAATCCACCACTCTAAGGCAATTGCTACTTTATTTCTTTTCATATGCATATTTTCACAGTTATAAAAATGATGTCCATACAATTTAGCATCTTACTTTGTAATCAAATAACATTTTATTATAAAAATTTTCCCATGTTTTAACATATTCTCCTTAACCCTTTTTAAAATTGCAGTTATGGTTGCCGCTGCTGCCGAGGGAAGAGGAGCATGTCTGCAACTCGAGCCAAGAAAGTGAAGATGGCCACCAAATCATGCCCCGAGTGCGCTCAACAGGTTCCTGTTGCATGTAAATCTTGTTCCTGTGGTTACATATTTATTAATAGAAAACTTCTAAAAGTAAAACACCCAGAGAAAGCACCCCCTTTTACAGATGTGAACAATGCCATATCTTCGAAAGAGTTGCGAATACTTTTTTTATATGAATTTAAACTGGGACATAATGCAGCTGAGGCAAGTAAAAACATCAATTCCGTCTTTGGAAAAGGTTCTGTTAGTGAAAGGACTATCCGGTGGTGGTTTGAAAAATTTCGTTCTGGGGATCTGAGTCTGAAAAATGAACCTCATGGGAGACCCAGATCTGTTTTAAATGAAGATCAATTAAGAGCCATGGTGGAAGCTAACCCCAAAATGGCAACTCGAGGCCTTGCAGCTGACTTAGGAGTTTCCGCTACAACAATTTCTTGACACCTGGCTGCAATAGGGAAGGTGAAAAAATTGGACAAATGGGTCGGTACCACACCAGTTGATAGATGATCATAAACTGAGATGGTTAGAGATGTGCTTACTCTTTAAGATTTGAAAAAGCAGAGACCTATTTTGGAGATGATTATAACCTATGATGAAAAATGGATAACTGTATGACAATTGAAAGTGATCTGGACAATGGCTGGATGTTGGTGAAGTTCCCAAATGTGTCAAAACCATCATTGGAACCAAAAAATGTTCTGGCAACTATATGGTAGTCTGCAAAAAGAATATTTCACTGCTGCTTTTTAACACAGATAAAACAATAACATCTTATTCTCAAGAAATTGAAATTATATATCAAAAATTGATCTAAAGGCATGGACCCATATTTTTCCATGACAATATTCGACCACAGACACCACAAACCACCATAGCAAACTTAACTGAAGTGAGCTAAGAAGTTTTGCCACGTCCATCATTCTCACTGGACCTCTTTTCAACATATGACCACCTTTTTCATCGTTTGGAACTCTAAGAACCAGAACATTACCCAACCGAAAAGTAGTAATTGGGGGATTTGGGTAAATTTTAGCAGTTTAAAAACGCTGAATTTTATAACTATGGTATATGTAACTTAATATTTCATTAGGGTAAGTGTGCTAATGGTATTTTGATTGAAAAAAAAAATTCTTGAAAGTATAACATTTTCATTTTGACTTATAAAAAAGCAATTTCATAGGTTTCAACCTAGTACCTTTCCAGACGTGGTAGAACATAAAGACTGAAAGTTATCCAGAATGCTGTAAAACCACAAGGTGTTTCTGAGTTATAGGGCTTCTTCATTGGAGTAAGGTAGAACAACCCAGGGTGTGTATGTGTGGGAAAGAGACCTAAGAGTCTTCCATGCAGAGATTGCTTCAGGGGGATGAGCAGCCTATATAAAGGCCCCCAGGCTCTCAGAAGAAATGTTTTGCATAAAGAAATGAAAGCATGTTTCTCGCTAATACCTAAAGTCATATGTACACAGAAGACAGGGCCCAGTGAATGCTTTTGGATGATGATAATTATTCTGTCACAAAGAGCCAGTCCTTTCATGTGCTCTCCTTTCCAATTCTAGATTTTAAAAAATGTAGGTGGCCTTTTGTAGACCATAATTAATGGCCTCCTTATGATGTAGCTAGATTGCAGTTATGCTCTCTGGCCTCTAGAGATTAAGTTGAGGTAAAGATAGTAGATGGTCTTCCTGCCTCTCTCCTTCCTGACAACCTGGTAAGACTTTTTCATGAAGAAGAGGAGAGTTAAGGAAGCCTAAAAGATGAGGGGAGGGCATCCTGGAATATGTTTTACCTGGAGAGATATAAAATGAAAATCCCTTAAAGGAGAACTGACTGTGACCTACTTGGAACAGGACCACTGTCAGCTAATAGCGCAGGGTGCTTTGGTGCAAATTAGAGGAAAAAAAAAAGCTGCCCCTTCTTTTGGGTGGAAGTTACTCTGCACCATGACACAAGGCTTGGTGAGCAAAACATAGGCTGAGTTCAGCCCTAACTTATCTGCTTGGCTGGATGCCCTGACCTGGAGTACTTGCCCATTTACTACTCTGTTTTTGGGTTTGTCAAGGAATATATCTACCCAGTCCTTTGGTGGATCCTCCTTTCTCCCAATACAGTGGAGTTTCTGATCTAGCTCAGAACGGTAGGGAAACAGGGCTAAGACCAGAAGTGTGGGAAGGACCTTATTTGAAAGGCAACATCAATCTGAAGCTAAATGGTCACAGAGGGCAGAGCAATGTTGTGGCCAATGTGAAAGGAGATGGTATTGTGTAGTTTACTTAGTCTCTGTAGAGTGAACAGGAGTTGGTTTATAAATTTTTTATTGCATAACAACATGTCATTTTAAACATTTTTAAGTGTACACACTTTCTGTGACATTAAGTGCATCGATAATGTTGTATAACTTTCACCACTATCTATTTCTAGGATATTTTCATCATCCCAAACAGAAACTTATTATTATAAGTAATGACTCCCCTTTCCCCTTCCCCTCAACTCCTGGTAACCACTCTTCTGTTTCCTATCTCTATGAATTTTTCATATAAAAGAAATAATAACAATATTGGCAGCTGTTGGCAACTTATGAATATCGGTGTGCTGATGTCTGTGCCACTGCTATCAGTTCTTCTGGGTATATACCTAGTTATGGTATTGGCGGGTAACATGGCAAGTCTATATTCAAGTTCCTTAGGAACTACCAAACAGTCCTTCACAGTGGCTGTGCCATTCTACATTCCCACCAACAATGAATAAATGTTCCTGTCTCTCCATTCTGACTTTTTTATAGTAGCCAGTCTAATAGTTGTGAAATGATGTTTCATTGTAGTTTTGATTTGCATTTCCCTAATTGCTAGTGATACTGAACATTTTTTCATATTTTCTTGCCATTTGTATTTCTTCTTTGGACAAATGTCTATTCAAGTCTTTTGCCCATTTTTAAAATCAGGTCATTTGTCTTTTGATTGTTGAGTTGTAGCATCTCTTTATATAGCATGGATATTAAATGCTTATAGGATAAAAAAAATAAAAAATAAAAAAATAAAATTGCAGTTATTATTCTAAACACATCATTCCATTCTGGAGTCACATAATAATTTAAATTTTTCCTAATTGGTGAACATTGGGATATATCTGATATTTGAGTATTATAAACAAGATGGCAGGGGCATCTTTGAGCATATAGCTTTTTCAATATTTTAATAATTTATTTAGTCTATGAATCTACTTGGATCTATATCTAATAGAGTATATCTATCTATATCAGTTTATTATTGCTTTAATGTGATAGGTAAAGCAAGGGAGCATAGGTGGTGTAAAAGGAGCCAAAAGAAGGGAGTGTGCCAGAAAGGAGGCATGTGAATAGGAATATTTGAATGTTTCTTTTGCATTTTGCTTAACAGTCATCAGCAAACCAATTTAATTCAAAATTTACCTTGATTTATCCACTGTGTTAATAGGTAAAGCCATACCATTCTAATAAAAGACAAGGGTTTAGAGGCTCAGTTAAGCTGCATCCTCACTAGCATCAGATGGTATCAATTAGGTTATTTTAATTGTAGGAGAGTAAAACACATATATTATGTATGTTAATGACTACTATTTCATGGTTATAAATGAACAGAGGTCTATGGAGTGATTTGAGGGAAATTACTAAGAGAAGTTCTGTCCAAAGAGATCTCCCATAATTCTTCCCCTGAAGATAAAAATTTATATTCTTTCTCCTTTGGCTTATGGTATTGAAAGCCCTTGTTACTTTTTAAATTTATTAGTGGAAAGGATTACATATTCAATTCTTATCTTCCATGAACATTCCATAAGTAATTATTTTTTCATATTTGTTAGCAAAGCATTATGTCAGTAAGTATGAGTCAGCAGAGCTATGTTTCAATTGTGCATTTTGAGATGGAAAGTGTCTCTAGTATGAATTTCTTCTAGGAGACAGAAATTTTAGGTGTGGGATTAGATTTGTGGAAGACTTAGAAAGCAGGGATGAAGGATGGAAAGAAGGTGTTACCCTCAAAAGATCATGGAATAGCTTCAACTCATCCCCAACTCACAATTTTTCCTAGTTCCAGCCCTGTCTACACTAATCATTCTAGAGGAAAATGCCTTTGAAACATAACTTCTTTTTAAAAACTCCAGTATGAGACCTTTGTAGTGCATGGCCAATTTCTCAATGTAATATAGGCCAACAAATCATGGTTTCCTTTATACTCATTGGCTATTAGACCATGCATTAATAGGCACACCCTAAATTTTAGGAAATCATCAAGATTCACACTAGATGAGGAGGGAAGTGATTAATGAAGTTGTTGGCATAAAAATTATGTGGAGTAATTTAATTTCAGTTTGGCTCTAGGGATCATCAAAACTAATATTCCCAGTCTTATCATATGGCATTTGCAATTTGCTGTTTAAGTGCTGTGGTAGTCATTTGGCTATTTAAAAATATTCTGATCCTTCTCTTTTGGGACCAGAAAGTTGGCACATCTCTTCCAGGTGGAAACATTAGCCAGTGGAAGATGGGAACAAATGTACTTTGCTTTGAACCATACCTGCTCATTAGCCACTGGGAAATGTGCAACTGTGAAGTCTATTGAATGAAGAAGAATAAATTCTCATAATAATTGTAGCAAAAGGGAAAATAGACCATTACAAACCTATGGTCAATCCTCATTATTAGTAGATTCCATATTTGCAAATTTATCTACTCACTCAAATTTATTTGTAACCCCCAAATCAATATTTACAACATTTTTTGAGGTCATTTGCAGGCATGCAGAGAGCAGCAAAAAATTTTGTTTCTCAAAGTGCATGTTCCCAGTTTAGGTCAAAAAAGGTAAAGCTATACCTTCTTGTTTCAGCTCTCATACTGTAAACAATTGTCATAAGTGCCACGTTTTTCATATTTTTGCAGGTTGTTTTTTTATGATTTCTCAGGTTAAAATGTCTCCCAAGTGTAGTACTAAAGCATTGTCTATGCAGTGTTCCCAAGCACAAGAAAGCTGTGAAGTGTCTAATGGAGGAACTACATGTGTTAGATGAGCTTCATTCAAGCATGAGTTAGGGTACTGTTGGTCTTGAGTTCAATGTTAATAAATCCAAATAAATAAATAAAGTGTCTTTAAACAAAAATACATGTAAAACAAGTTTATGTATCGATTGATTGGTGAATGTTGTGAGCATAGGCTCACAGGAAACTAACCCTGTATTTCCCCTAGGAGTAAATGGTTCAGTAGTTGCTAATTCAGTGTTCATGGTGACTGTATAGAACATAACTACTGTGAATCATGAGAATCAATGTATTTCTTCAGTTATTACACTAAACCTGCTTTGTGAAAAATCTGGTAGCCCTCAAATTACTCCCAAGTAGTCCTGAAAGTTTCCAGGCAACTCTCATTGTACTCTACAGCCAAGTCTTTTGGCTAGATTGTAACATCTGTGCTCTTCCCTTTTACTCCAAATTACTATGGCAATGGCAATGCCTAAAGTAGTAGCCTTTTCAACAACTCACATAGAGGGGTGCCTGTCACTGACACCACTATTGCTGAGCCAAAATAGCAATGCCATATGTCAAGGGCAATGACATCTACACCAAAGGCACTGATTGATGTAGATATTGCAGATGCCCCCTTACATTGCTATGGAAGGCTCTAGAGCCAATATAGTAATGCTGTGTATTTTCAAAGTTTCACTTATTTTAGTTTTTTTTTTTCATTATAGCCTTCTGTTTTAGTTTGCCAAAGGGGTGCCGATGCAAAGTACCAGAAATCTGTTGGCTTTTATAATAGGGATTTATGTGGGGTAAAAGCTTACAGTTCCAAGGCCATGAAATGTCCAAATCGAGGAATTAGCAGAGAGGCTTCCTCACCAAAGTCATCTACTGTTGATCTTGACATTGTTGCCACATGGTGAAGCAAGATGGCCACTGATCTCTGTGGAGGTCTCTGCCTTCCCCTTCAGAATCTACTGTCTCTTGGAGCTGAGCTGTGAACAACCAAGCATAGGGCTTGTCTCTTTCCTCTTGAGGTACCCTGTGAGCCCATCCTCTTTGAGCCTCTTGGAGTCTTCTGTTTTCCTGCAGTCCTCTCTCGCCTGGCATAGGGCTTGTCTCTTTGGGCTTGTCTCCTTGCAGTTCAGCTCTAGGCAAAACTGGAGTCATTTCTCTCTCATGACAGAATCAAACATGGGAGTTCCCTTTCATGTGAGTGTGTATGTGTGTCTGCCCCTGTGAGTCCATTTACATGAGACCCAGCAAGGGGGCAGAGACTCAACCTGAGCGAAACCTCACTGACATAGTCTGATCAAAAGCCCTAAAACGACCTTATCAAGTAATTTAATCAAAGGCCCCTCAGCTGAATTTAATGCAGTCAAAGAGTATCATGCCCAGAGGAACAGATGAGTTTACAAACATATTTTTCATTTTGAAATTCATAAAATAATTCCAAACTGCCATGCCCTCTTTTGTCTCAGAGTTCAAATATGAGATCATGGTGATGAGACCAAAGTGGCAGACAGAAATGAGGATGGGCTCAGAATTATTCTTTCCCTCTGTCCTGACCCTCAATATATCAAATAAACCAATGTATCTACATGATTTCTTCTTCCCTTCAGATAGTTGCTCTCCTGGGAGTGTCCTTAGACCCTCTTGTATATGGGAACTTGGTGGGTCAAGCCTATTAGCTCTTCAGACTTGTCAGTATCTTTGGGGGACTACTTGGTCGGCCCAAGCTGTGTTCTCCCCTATAAAAACTTTGGGAGCTTCCTGGATCTCTTTGATTGCAGTAACCAGAATTTTATGAGTCAGAGTCTAAGAGGTAATCAAACCATATAGAATAGAATTAAGATGAAATGGAAGAAAAGAAAAGAAAAGAAAAAAAGAAAAGAAAAGAAAAGAAAAGAAAAGAAAA
>PVKH010008101.1:0-19713 GCA_004027955.1 Chaetophractus vellerosus | reverse complement strand
CATGGTTCACCACACGGGAGGCCCTGGGTTCAGTTCCCAGGGCCTCTCAGAGCAGGCAGACCACCTTGAGAAGGCAAACCGCCATGGGCAGGGCAGAGCCACCATGGGCAGGGCAAAAAGCTGTGACGGGCAGGGCCAAAAGCCGCCATGGGCAGGGCAAAGCCACCATGGGCAGGGCAAGTCGCCTGCGAGCAGAGCAGAGCTGCCCACGAGCAGAGCAGAGCCGCCTGCGAGCGGGGCAAGCCGCCTGCGCGGTGAGCTGACTCGGCGCATCGCTGCAGCAGGGGGAGACAAAGCAGACACAGAAGAACGCAAAAATGAACACAGCAAGAACAAGCAGAAAGAGGGGGATATGTAACAAAAAAAATGCTTTCTAAAAAAAAGAAAGAAAATGTCCTAGTGTTTTAGATATGAATAGTTTATGGATGACGTGTAAGTGCAGTAGGCAGCAATGGCTCCCCAAAGATTCCCATGCCTAAATCCCATGAACCTTTGAATATGTTATAGCACATAGGAAAAGGGAAATTCGTGTTGCAGATGGATTTAAGGTTCTTATCCAGGTTACTTTAAAATAAGGAGATTGTACAGGATTGGATGGGAGCAACAAAGTAATCGCAGGACATTTTAAGTGTCAAAGAGGGAGGCAGCACAGTCAGTGCTGTAGTGATGTGATGCTAGTCAGACTCAACCTTCCATTGCTGGATTTGAAGGTGGAAGGGAGCCATGCACTAAGGAACAGACTCTAGAACACGGCAATAGCAAGAACAACCTTACAACCTTCATAAAGGAATGCAACCTCCCGACATCTGGAGTTTTACCCAGTGAAACACATTTTGGACTTCTGAAATCCAGAATTGTAAAATAATAAGTCCATGTTCTTTTAAATTTCCACATTTGTGATAATTTGTTACATCAACGTTAGTAACCTATCACTTAAATTTGAATAAAATGTTTCAGCAACAACAAAAACAAAAAAATTAAATAAACCCAGAAAAGCAAATGTAAATTACTGTTAATTTAAGGGTGTCTATTTTACACTTCTCTGTATTTTTATGTATGCTTAAAAGATTTTACAAAAATTCTGTAAGTTATTATTTGCACCAAATGTAATTTTTAAAATTAGAAAATTGAATAACATGAAGTATTGGTGAGGTGTGAGGATCTAAGGATCCTCCATCATAATTTGTGGAAGGCAGGCCAGGGGAAGAATTCTGGATATGTGCAAATACACTGTGCACCTGAAATTCAGCCCCCCCCCCCACCACGTTTTGCAGAGAAAATGTCACATAGGTCCATTAAAGGACAGGCATAACTGTGGTCACTGCGGCATTATTTGTGATTGGGGGTATTTAAAGTAATCTGGTTGTCAATAATTAGGAGAAAAAAGAAGTAAAATAGAGTAAATGTGTGTCATGTCAAACCAGGCAGCAACAAGAAGCAGCAGATTAGAAACATTAGGACATGTATGCACATCAAAGCATAGAGCTTAATTTAAAAAGAAATGAACAGAACAGAATGAGATAGATAATGCAATGCTACATATATAAAATACAAATGTACACCTTCAAACAGTACACGTTTTAAAGAAATCATGGCGTCAGGATTCCTACAACAGTTTGGGGCAAACTCATTAAGGATGCACAGAAAACAAACAAAAGAGATCATAAAATTAACTTTGAAATAGGTAGTTTCAAGTTAACAGATACAGAGTAGAAATACTTCCTTTGTTTGAAGTCAAAGGTAGAGCTTTATTCTCCTGAATTTTCTTTCTATATCCAATCTTGCCCTTTCTCTCCAAAACATCTTATATTATATAAAACAGATCTATTTGACAAGTAAGAAACAAAAAGATTAGAACATGTCTCTTTTTTAAAGATCTTCCCTTATTCTTAGGAAATAATACAGCACACTGACTTCCTCCTCTATGCCTAAAATGATTTAAATCTACTTCCTGCTCAACCAGTCTCATATGCTTCCAGTTATTGTCTCCTCTTTCTCTTCATTCCAACCCTATATACGTTCATGTCTTAAGTTTTATGCTCCTTCTCACCTGAGGCCTTCACACTTTTGCCTTTTCTTTGGCCTGTAGTACTTATTTTGCTACCACCTCCTCCCCATCATACATATTTTCTAGGAAGCTGTATATTAAATACTATGTAAAAAGGAAACACAGCAAAAAAAACCACGCCCTGGTTCTCAAGATACAGTAAAATTTTCTAATTGCAGATTTATAGTATATTTTACCCCTGCTTTAGAGTAATTATAATAATTCCTAGTATTTAGAAGAACTGGAATAAAATTACACAGTGTATAGATTTGCTTTTGTGTTGCATGGTTTTGTTTTCTGTAAAATATTTCCCAACATGAGGTATTCATAGGGCAGGGATAGCTAATGTCTTTCTTATCTAGCACTGATAAAAAACACTTGTGAATTATTTGCTGAATAAATTTTAAAACCAATTTATATATTTAAACACATTATTAAAATGAATTTACTTAGAAGCATTAAGACAGTACCCTCCGCCTTTGACAGATAAATAAAGCAAAAATTAAGGATAAAAGAATAAAAGTCCCATATAGTGAAGCATATATATTTTATAATGAATATAATCCTGTATTCATCACTGAAAATGTTAAATCTTTTCAAAATCCTATGAGTGGTTTTCAAAAATAGATCATACATTGCCTTTACAGGTTTAGAAATTTTATACACCACATTTTCTGAATTCAGTGCAGAATATGTTAGATTAATAACAACAAAGAAAACAAAAAACAACAAAACAAGCCAAATCCTAAAATCAAATCAACTGAAATACCTCCCAAATAAGCAATTATTCTAAATAACTCTTGGGTCAAAAAGGAAGTGGTTATGATAATTTTAAAATTATTACTTATAACTTGTAATTTTTAAAGTTACAAGTAGGAGTTCCAAGAAATATAGAGGGAAAAGAGCCTACTAGCGTATATTTCTATTCTGAAATCAATAAAATGAAAACCAATAAGTAAAAATATGGAGTGAACTATCCCCACTACTTTGAAAACAGAATCACCAAAACTCTGACATGTCATGAAGATACAATATAATTTGGGCCAAATTGACAAAAGATATGAGAAACTGACATAGAACAGATATCAGCAAACTTCTGGAAAGGATCGAATTATATTTTGCAGGCCATATAGTTTCTATACCAGTGACTCCTTACCTCTGATGCTATAATAACAAAGCACCCACTGAAAAATTTTTTTAAATGGGTTAGGTTTTGCCCCAATAAAACTTTATTGGCACTGAAACATGGATTCTACATAATTTTCATATGTTACAAATTAGTATTCTTCTATTGATTTTCTTAGCCATTTAAAAATGTAAAAATGCACAAACCAGTTTTAGCTCTCCAGCCATACAAAAACGATAAGGGAGATAGGTGGTGGTTTACCAAACCCTGACAGAAATTTCCTTTCAAATATAAATGGCAAAGATGAAGTCTGGGACTTGGTAGCATGAGAAAACCAGGGAATATTCTACCATTACATGCTACAGTTGACCTTCAACACTCTTGAACTTTATACATATATACTGCCTGACAAAAGCACAGCCCAAACACAACACCCCCCCCCTTCTTTTTTCTTTTCAAGGACCAGTTTTTCTAATTGAGAGGAAAACATCCTGAAGATGGCAGTAGGTTGAAAGAAAAATGTATGATATACTGTGTTTTATTAATTTTAAGATGCACGTTGTTTCACAAAAAGGACAATTAAAATTGGTTTTTCTCTTATCAATGATGTTTTAAAATATTTGTCAGCCAATCAAGTGTCACAAAGTAGTTGCCATTGCATGAGCACACACAGACTTGGCCATTACTATTTTATTTTTCAATTACATTGTCTTATGTGTTTCATTGCTACTATATGTGTTGAGCATAATTGTTATTGAAAATGGTGTGTGGATACTACAATATGATACTACAATATGAAAATTCTCTAAGTATGCAGGAGGGAAGAGAAACAGAGTAGTCAAGCATGCCTTTGATATTAGTGGAACAAATTTATGCAGAACTTTAGAGGATACTGCAAAGTAGAAGTAGTATTAGATTCTATTTCTTCCAAGCAGAGTAACGGTAGGTAGGCAAAATTGGTGAATCCCGTAAAATAGATTGAAGACTTTCCAAGGAACAAGAGGCTGTTGTGATATATTTTTAAGGCATTGGGTTCTGGTTAAACTAACAAAACTTCTTCTTCATTCTTAGTTATGCATGAATTAATGATGGGTCTTATCAAGTAATAGAGCTGATGAAATTTGGTAATGGCTCTAAAGGCAATTTTGAAACTTCTGGCTAATATCGTCTTAGAGAAAATGAAACTTCAGTATAAACATGAATGGTGGATCCAGCTATTTTACCTTCTGGAGATCACTCAAAAGCAACAATTTGGAATTTTTTTCCCAATTTCTGGTTCCAGAAATAATTATCTCATCTATATGTATTCCAAACTGCTTAGTGTTTCTGTAGCATTATTCCCTTTATTATTTCAATTCAGAAAAAAAATCCCAATAAAGAGTACAAATAATACAGAGACAAAACCTGGAATATCCAATGTTAGATTCCATGATGGACCATAGTTTCTTATCATTTCTCATTTTAATTTTTATGATTTTAAAAAATTCTTCCTGTTTCTTTGGTTATATATGTTTTCATCTACTGCTTTTCAAATTTGATCTTTATGAAAGCAAACACTTTTTCATAGTTATTACACTTTTCCTGTTTTGTCATCCATTATTTTCTGTTTTACCTTTATTAAACCCTTAGCTTATTTATCAACAATAAATTTAATCTCTATATAAAGGGCATCCTAATCCAAGTTTCTAGTGGATATATTTGCTGGGGTTCATATACTGAGACAAAGGCCTAGAACTTTCCCCCAGATTTATTTACCTGTCACTTTAGCAAGAGCCAACTGGCAACACACATAATTGTTTTATTATCCAGGCCACAGCCAGCTATTTTTCTAACAAGTTTTCTTCTTAAAGAATATTCCTAATTGGATGAGCAGGTGTTAAAGAAATAGTGAGTTACATAAGTTATGTGTATAATATATTGTCACTGAATTAGGTAACATTAGAGAGTAATAGGATGGATATTTTAATATAAAATAAGGAGACAAACTTGCTTTGAAAGCATACAGTAAATAGAGAAACCCAAGTCAATTTAGTATAGGAATAACAAATTGCTTTTTGGGAAAGTGGAAAATCATGACAATGAATTTCTTTTGTTTAAAGAATATTTTATTAATTGGCTGGATGTGAAGAACTTATGAGTGTCTGTGGCTGTGTTTGAGTTAACTATTGTTAACTCAACTGCATACACAATTGAATTATAATTGCTGGGCCATCTTACCAAACCAATATGAACAAATCGAGTTTAAAACATAGAATTAGATGCACAGAAGATTCACAAGCCTGCCTAGTGCAATTGAGATTTTCCTACCCTGCCACAACATCACATAGGATGTTGTGAATATACTGAGGGCTGAAGACTGTGTGAACTCAAACAATGTGGGTGAAGTTATAAGATTCTAACATAAGGATCATCCAAAAGTTAGTATTTTCTCATCTTTTCTTTGATAAGGTTTTCCCTCACACTTATCTGCATCCCAGTACTGCAGTCTCAATTTTTCATTTCATCAGAATGTTTGGCAAAGTAACTTCAATTGTTGACATAATGTCAGTTTGGTTACTCTAACTGTGGTCTTTAGTGTGTCACTTTGTATCTCTGAGCTTTAATGTCCAAATTCCAAAATCTATTGTCCAGAAAATTGTAATGATTGGTGTTACCTATACTTGTCAATCTTTACTCTGGATGCAATCTAGAAACAAGGCAGGAGAAAGCCTGTAAGACTGCTTTCTTGCCCAACTTGTGCCAATCACTTGATTTCCTCATTGTTTTATTAAGATTATCGGGTATTGACAGGGCCTTTATAAGATACCAAGATGTTCAAGAAGCAAATGAAGATAGAAAGAGCAGCTCAAATAAAAAAGAAAGTAGAATTCAAGGATAGAAATATAAAGCATTTTGGTAAAAATTTAGTCAGTAGTTAGGATTGATAAAATAGGCTTGGTATTTAGACAATTGATTTTGTTGGATTAGTCATTCTTTATAACGTAAAATTATAAACATTTTTGATTTTCATAATTAGAGGTGGTATGTGTTTTGTAAGTATGACATCAAAGCCCAAAAGACATTAAGATAAAAAATCAAATTTGCATTTTTCTAAAGCAAATAAAATCAAAAGATAAATAAAAATCAGAGAGTGGATATTTTCATTATATAAAAGTATAGGTCCAGAAATATATGAAGTGCTGGCACACATAAAGGAATGGCTTGTGTTCATAGATAAATAGATCCAGGAAATCACTTGAAAATTTTGATAGAGGATGTAAAATGTCCAATAATCATATTAAAAAATAGTGGAACACTCAAATAAAGACAACAAAAGAAAATTTTAATTCACAGTTTAAGAATTAAAATGTTAATCATACCTACCTAGATTTGGTGAGGTTATAGGAAAACAAACATGTTATGTTTTTTTGACATACCGCTGCTGACAAAATTGACTTAGTATTTCACAGCTTCTTTCAAATGGGAACTTACAGGATTATTTCAGGATACAAGGCTCCTAGACAGACACCATATAGCATTCCTACTGCTCTAAAGGAACACACACCAAAACAAAACTTTTATACATTTTATGTAAATTATGAAGGTCCTGCCCTTCAAAAATCAGCAGCTTAGACTTTACAAGATTCAATACTAGTTTAGGGTCAAACTTATTAAATCAATTGGAGACGATGAGATTGGAGATACCAATAGATGAGGAAAAGAACATTTGGGCCAGTTGAGGGAATGGATGAAAATACATTTTGAGAATCTTAGTGAGGCACAAGTTAAGGGAAAATGTATATATACATGAAAAACAGAATGCCTAGTCTTGGAGTTTGCCGGGCCTCAATCATCTGGCACAAAGTTCTTAAATTTGCAATTCTTGTTTTTTTCTCTTGCATTAAGGCAACCACAATACCTTGTCCACCTAACACCTGAGATTGTTGCAAAGATTGGATTTCCACAAGTGATAATAATTGTTGAAGGCATTTTGTAACCACTAAGCATTGTGCCATATGACCAATAAATATTTTAGGATTATTCACACTCACAGAATTCATATTCTCCAATTAGTGAGCATTTCTGAGGATGTATTGATTTCCAGCTCTAAAATAGAGACCATGAGAACGGTGGAAATCAAGCATGTTATTTTCTTTGCCCTCAACCTTTCAACCATTTTGAGAACTCGGTATATATATATATACCCTAAAATGGGTACTATTTTGAGAAAATGTTTGATTAAGAGGATGAGTTTAAACTTAAAACACTTTGTGCACTGATGGATTAGAAAAGTAGTAAGATTGTTATCCTCACATGAATCCTTATACACCGCACTCCCCCCCCAAAAAAAAACCCAAAACATTCCTTAATATGCTCTTTCTTGGCAAATGTTAGTAGCAGGAACGAGTCAGTGAGGAACTTAGATTCCTTCCTGCCCTCAGCATCAACCAGATACCAACTCCTCTCAGCTCTATGTCCCTTGTTATTCTTTACTCCGTGCATATAAATTTCAGCCTTTATTCATTTCAACCTAGTTTTTTTTTTTTTTTAATCCCATTCAGTTCCCTCACCTGAATTCTTTCCCAATTTAAACAGTCCTCTAAAGGATTGTTGGGAAAATTTGCTAAATCCCGCATATTAAATTTGATACATTTCTGCTAAAACATTTCAGAAATTCCCCATTGCCTTTGGATAAAACACAAACCCCCAAACTGACATACAAGTCCCTTGTTGAACTGACCCTGGGCACTTTCTGTAGCCCCATTTCTGTCCATCCAATCCAATTCATTTTGACACAGCCACTCAAGACCATGTGAGATTCACTCCTCAGAGCCTGTATCTTTTGTGTGGTGTGCTCTTCCTTATTAGGCCTTAAAGGACCTAAAACCTATTCTCTGGGACAGAATTCAAATTCACCAGTATCACTGCCCCGACTTTTTTTTTTTTTTTTTTGTCTTTTAAGGAAGTACCGGAGATCAAACCCAGGACCTCATACGTGTGATGCTAGCACTCAACCACTGAACTACACCCACACCATTCTACACCATGGACTTTTTATACTCACTTCAAGTCAAGCCGAGTTTATTTTGCCACACTGTCTGCTTGGCACTGGATAGGCAATTGTAGCTCAAGGATTAATAAAGCAAGAATAATATCTTGACTTCATGGAGCTTAAAATGGAACCTCCAGGTTATTCTCCAGGTAATTCATATGTCAATATATTATCTCCATGTTCGTAGTTCTTGCAAGTTTATCTTTTGCACCAATGTGGCAGTCATAATATTTTATTTGCCCTTTTGTCCAGAGTATATAAGTGGCATCTGGTACCTAATAAAAGGCTCAATGAAACTTTCTATTCAATGAATAGATTTTATGATTTTATGAATTACATTGCTAAGGGAGACAATATGAAAGATATTGAATTGGTGTTGTGCTAAAATAGTTAATTTGAATTTTTAGAAAGAAGAAAAAAGCATACTGCAGAATGGGGACACAATATGAGAAATTAAAGAGGAAAATATTAACTCAGCTTCTGTGGTCCGCAGTGAAATATACAGAGCTTAGCTGGCCCGAGAGCACTGGGGCATGTGTTTAATGACAAGTGGTTCACAGGATTTGAAGTAAAATAGCCCAGTTCAAACCCCAACATTGCTATTTAAAGCATGTGTGTCTTTGAGTGATTAAGTAAAAAATCTTGATCTCAATTCTATCAATTATAAAATGAGGATAATAATATCGACCTTATAGGGTTTTTATAAATACTAATGGCAAAAATGAAAGCGAAGGACTCAGTTAGTATTGTGAGTGACAGGTACATACTAAATAATCAATACATGATAATCAGCATTCTGTTATATAATCTATATGCATGCTCTGGAAGGTTTCAAAGTGGAAAAAACAATCTCCACATGAAACAAAGAGGAAACAGATTGGGTATGATGTAATGACTCTTAAGTGAGGGGGTTTAGCTTGAACTTGAAATATCTATTTTGTTGAGTTGAAGTTTTCAAGTGCCATTGTGGAAAATACCTGATGTGGGTGATAACTGTTCCTGTTTTATTTTAGCCTGTCAAGCAGTAATGGAAAATTTTACTAAGTATGCAATTTTTTAGCAGAATATAGAAGCGAGCAATTGATATTTATGTCCATCTTTAATTGCCATTTACGTAAAAATTTACAGTTAATAGATCTTAAAATCGAACATATTAGAAGAAAGCTGAAGTGTTTCCACATGGCAATAAATGTTAAATAATTTCTGATAATTTATTAACTCTTAGAAGACTCAAAGTGACTGTGGAGGAGTAAATAGGAAACATTATAGTCCAATTTTTTTAATTGGAAAACTGTTATATGCCAAGCATTGACCTAAGCTCTTTATGTGTATTGTCTCATATAGGATTTTAAAGCAAACTAGATACAAAGAAGATATAAAAATGAACAATAAGCACATGAAAGATACTCAGTATATTTAGCCATCAGGGAAATGCCTGTCAAAACTTTAATGAGATACCACTTCACATAAACTAAGGATGGCTATAATACAAAAGGTAGATGAGAAGGTAAAATGGTGCAGCCGCTTTGGGAAACAGTCTGGCAGTTCTTCAAAAGGTTAAACATAGTGTAACATATGACCCAGCCATTTCATTTCTAGGTATATGTCCAAGACAACTGAAGCTATGTGTTCCTACAAAAACCTATATGTGAGCACTCACAATGGCACTATTTAGAATAGCCAAAAAGTGTAAATCCAGATGTTCATCATTCGGTGAATGGGTAAAAAAAATATGGTGTATCCATACAATGGAAGAGTATTTACCCATAAAAAGTGATGAATACTGATACATGCTACAACATGGAAGAAACTTGAAAGCGTTATGCTGAGTGAAAGAAGTTAGTCACAAAAAGTCCCATATTCTATGATTCCATTTATATGAAGCGTCCAGAATAGGCAAATCCATAAAGTCAGATAGTAGATTAGTGATTGTCTTAGGCTGTTTGGGATGAGGAGAAAGGGGGAGGTGGCTGCTAAAGGGGTGTTTCTTTGGGGATGATAAAAATGTTTTAAAATTGATTGTAGCAATGATTGAATTTTCCTAATAGCTTCATAGCTTAGTGCAGATCCATGGTATTTTTTCCCAAGTCCATTATGCTCAATTTTCCAATCAAACAGAAATCCAACAAGTATTTGCGGTTGTTAAAACCCAGCAAATATTGAGAGAGCAGAGGTTTCACAGCAAAACAAACCTGGGTTTGAATTCAAGCCCTGACACTTAGCTGAAAAAATTCCACTTTTCAAAGTTCAGTTTCTTCATCTGTGAAATCAAGATAACGATGAGGCTTTCAAAGGGTTTTTGTGAACATTAAATCAGAGAATGTATATATAAAGTGTCTAGACAGTGCGCAAGGCATGCTCACTCCTGTTTTCCCTATTTTAATTCCTCATTTCCATAACAGAAACCTTGACTCATTTAACACTTTGGTCTGTTCTCAAGGATGCAGGCAGCTCAGCTGAGACTAACCAGGGTTTGGCAAACGCAGGGCATACTTAAGTACCACGTGCTGCATCCTGAGGTAGACATCCCTAATGTCACTAATGAGCTATCATACCCTTTCCTGCTGGAGCTTGGATAGAAAGTTCACTAACATGTGGCCCAAGTTGGCATATGAATTAAAATATATTTGCAGCCCTTAATTAGATTCTCAAGGGAAAGTTCTGAATTGGTACTACAGGCAGTGCAAATGCTAGTCATATCTTCATGGTAGCATCTGTAGACAAAGCCCATTTCTTTATTTAATAATGTATGCTTGACCTTTTTATTTTAGTCCTCACTATTTAGTTCAAAATCTAGTAAATAATAAAGGTAATTCATAACAAAATGAAACAGAATAATATATATATATAACATATGCATATATACTTATACACACACTAATTGTTTGGTAAATGAAATTTTGTATGAAGATGATAAGAGGAGAAGAAAATATTAATTTAATTTCTAGGAAAATTAATAAACATGAATATTTAATGTGAACTTTAATCAAGATGGAAGGATTCACAGAAATAGAGTTTTTGAGTTAGGCCCAGTGTGATTTTAATATTTGCATAGATTTAAGAAAAAAAAAGATGTTGATTTTCAAAGTTATTATAGTTTCATGAGCAACTGGTAATCATAATTAGCTTAAAAGAGGGACCACAATGGATTGAGACCCTGCAGGTAAGATAGAGATATCCAAGTTCTGGGCATATCCAGAGATATATATTTGCAGTTCAAACCAAAAATACTGCTGATAAGTTATGGTTTATCTCCATTTAAATGGTGACCATAAAATCCTGTTCATATGATTTATGGAGTCTGGGAAAATGCATGTTTGCTCTCAAAGCATTAGCAAATGTGTGGACACTCTGGTCAAGAGAACCTTTAATTTAGGAAGATGATATACTTGATCTTGCATTTATCATTAATAATAATAATAATAATAATAATAATAATAAAAGAACCCTAGAGAATTAGGAAGGCGAGGTTGCCTCCCAGGTTGAAAGTTCACAGCAAAACCCAAACATTTTTTAAAATGTGGCAAGCTTGGCAGACCGGTATGCAGTGCCTACTGTTTTCACAGCAGCTTTTGAGATAGCTTGGGTGAAGACAGAAAAGAGGCACATCTTACATTGTTACCCTCGTGCCAAAATGTTCACAACGATAACTTTCTCTAAAGCAGAGCTTCTCAGATTGCTGAAGCACCTAAAGGCAGAATCTCTCAACTTTGGCAGTATAGATCCTTTGAGTGGATAATTCTTTGTTGTGAGAGGATATCCTCTGAATAGTAGAATGTTTAGCCGCATCTTTGACCTCTACCCACTAAATGCCAGCAGCAAACTCATCCCTGATCCTCATGGCTAAAAATGTCTCCAGAGGTTGCCAAATTCCCCCTGAGGGACAAAATGACCTCTGCTCCCCTCTGAGAACCACTGACATATGGCTGCTCCCACCCCCACCTCCAAGAAACATTTCATATACACGACAGAACAAAGCTGAGTAGATCCCTGCTCACTGCCGTAGACATACTCTCCTCCTCACTGAAATGCCTTAAGAAAAGCATTGGCCCACTTCTTTGTTTTTCCAGCTTCTGCATGCCTAAATAAAATTCAGCTCAAGTCTCATTTCCTCCCTAAACCTTCTGGGATGATGACAGTTCGAATTAGGTGTCTCTGTTTTGTGTCTCACACGTGGAATTTACCATGAGGCATGGCAATTATCTGTTGACTTGCCAGTCTCCTTTTCCAGTCAGGGAGCGTCCAGAGGTCTATTTATACAGAAAACCATATAAAAGTGTTGCTTACTGGAAATATTACTGAGTAAATAAATGAATGAATATGAGATTCTTGTCACTGATATGATGCATAACAAAGTTATTGGGGGAGGAGATACAAACATGGAATGATTAAAGAACCAAAGTGACTGAAGTATAGGGATTCAAAAGGAGGAGGAGGTAAAAATCTCAGGTGGGAGAAACTAAATAAAATGTGGACAGAATTATATTCTGAGGCATACACAGAAAAGAAAATCACCTCCTCTGAACTTCTTCTATGGTAAGTAGATTACTTTGTATGTATCCAGGCTCCATATATACTTCAAAGCAAAGTCATTAGGATTGGAAAACATTAGACTTGGAATGAGCCTCAGAAAATTTCTAGTCCAAACTTGGTATGGGTTGAATTGCGTTGTGTCCCCTTAACTCTCCCAAAAGATATGCTGAAGTACTAGCCCCAAATTCTCAGAATGTGACCTTACTAATTGAGTAATTTCAGATGGAATTAAATTAAAATGAGGTCACATTACATAAGGTATGTCCCTAATCTTATGGGACTGGTATCTTAAGAAGAAGAGAGGAAAACCAGGCAGACCTGGCAGAGATCACTACCATGAAATGACTGGCAGAGATTGAAGTGTCTCAAGCCAAGGAATGTCAAGAACTTCTGGCCACACTAGAAGCCAGGAGAGAAGCATGGAACCAATTTCAGACTCTAGCCTCGAGAGCTGCAAGAAAATATGCTTCTCTGTTTTACGCCACTCAGTTTCTGGTCTTTGTTATAGCAGCAGTAGGAAACTAAGACAAATGTCTTGTTTGGAACAATTTTTTTTTTCACTTTCTTTATCAAATTATCATTCTACCCCTTTAAAAAAAACTCCTGTTTTGAGGATTTGTTATCTATTTTATATTGTAAATGGTGGTCATTCAGATACCTGAGGATACTTTGTAAAGCTATAACAGGCCTTTTTTTTCCATGTTAAATATTTCCAGCACCTTCAACTATTCTTCCTTGACCTCATTTCTGGATTCCTCCCTCATCAAGGTGTATGGAATGAGCAAAAGACTGGGAATAAATTGTCATGGGTCTGAATTCCAGCTTGATCACATATTAGTTGTATGAACCAGTAAGGGTTACCTGGGCTTTCTAATATTCTCCTTCCTTATCTGTAAATTTGAGATAATTTGACCTTCCTTTCAAATTCTTGTAAGGAAAACTCAATGTAAATAGTCTTCCAAAGTGATTGACTCCTAGCAGTTGTTTCATAAATGCCAGTTCCCTATTTACTCCTCTTCCTATGCCTTCTTTTCTCCTGTACACTCTCATTTGGCCTATTATGACAAGATACCTACAAATAACACCCTTTAGAGAATTCCTGCCCACACACTTAGCATTGTGCTTCCCTTTCAGTATTGTCTCCACTAGACCTACATGAAAGGGCTTAGAGAATCTATCTTTGATTAATTATTACTACTACTAAATAATAATAAGGACCTAAAGGTACTCCCTACAAATCTGACTTTGGAGGAAATAGTCCATGTTCAAGTCCTTTTGGGCCCTCATCTCTCCTTCAAACTGTGTTTATTATAACTTGTCAAGATCTCAGGGAATTCATTCACATTGTTTTAGGCAGAGGAGGACAACTGGAGATGTAGGGAAGGTAAACTGACTGTTCCTAGGTGAGCAATAGGGTGGGTGAGCTCCAAGAGTATCAAAATCAAGATTCAACATGACACCCTACTTCCAGTAGGGAACAATGGAATGGAAGCAGTAAAAAAAATCAGACCTCCAAGCAACTGGACTGTGCCACAGTGGAAGTACATTCATAATTATTTCTAGATTCAATCCAGAAAAAGGGACTTGTAGTGTTCTTACCACCCATCATCTTTGTTTCAGGAATTTGTATGATAAAATATCATGGTTAGAAATCCAGAGTTGTTATACTGAAATATTTATAGTAGAAACTCAAGCAATATTTATGGAGCACAAAATAAGGAACTATGCTATAATGTCTGGTTATATGGCTTGATACAAATTATAGGTAACATGGAAAATATATTAAAAGTCACGTATAGTTTCCCTAAAATTCATTTTCCTTTTTAAGGAAGTAGTAAGTAGGCAGGTCAGTGTCTCTTGTAAGATTTTAGACAAGGAGACCTCTAGGGCTGCAGTTATCTGAAGACTTGTTTGGGGATGGAGATTTTGCTTTCAAGATGGCTCACTCACATGGCTGTTGGCTGAAGGTCCAATTCTTTGCTAAATGGGCCTCTCCCCAGGGCTGCCACCATGTTCTGAAGACATCAAAGCTGGCCTCTCAGAGTGAGTGTTCCAAGCAAATTACCTGGTAAGGAAATGACCAAGACATATGCCACAACACCTTTTTATAACTTTGTCTCTGAAGCCACTCATTGTCATTTACTCTTTATTCTATTCAACAGACAGTGGACACTCAAAGGGAGGGTAAAGCATCCTTATCTGTTATGGTATAACATAAACTAAAAACAAAATATTAAAAAGAATATGGGGAAGTAGATGTGGCTCAAGCAGATGAAGCTCCGCCTACCATATGGGAAGTCCCAGTGCCTCCTAAAGAAGATGAGCAATGCAGCGAGCTGACATGATGGGCTAGCTCAGAGAACTGATGCAACAAAGAGACACAGAGAGGAAAACACAATGAGAGACACAACATAGCAGTGAGCAAAGGTGACTTAAGCAATTAGGTACCACCCTCCCACATGGGAGGTCCCTGATTTGGTTCCAGTGCTTTCTTAAAAGAAGATGAGCACACAATGAACAGACACAGAGAGTGTAAATAATGAGGAGGGGAGAAATAAATAAAATCAATAAATCTTAAAAAAAATGAATAAGAGGTATAGAGTCAGAGAGAAAAAGAAGGAAGGAAGGAGGGAGAGAGGGAGGGAGAGAAGAAGGAAGAATGGAAAGGAGGAAGGAAAAGGAGGAAGGAAGAAGGAAGGAAGTATGGGAAAAAAAGAAAATGTTTGAAATTAAATTTCACTGTAGCCCTAAAGTCGGGGAATGATTTATTATGTGTGTGGCAAAGTGGAACTCAAATTCACACACTGTGATTGGTGGCAGAAAATCTAGATTCCTACTTAACTTTTGGGACTGCCTTTGGTATGAACCTGGGTAAGTCATCTAAGTCATTTTTTCTGCCTAATCCTTGATTTCTTCGTATGTAAATTAAGGCAGAAT
Organism: Chaetophractus vellerosus; assembly: GCA_004027955.1. Lineage (NCBI taxonomy): Eukaryota > Metazoa > Chordata > Mammalia > Cingulata > Chlamyphoridae > Chaetophractus > Chaetophractus vellerosus. The sequence continues at coordinate 4,038 of PVKH010008101.1, read as the reverse complement.
AGAGTGATGATATTTTCCTAGCTCTAATACTCTCCGAGTGGAAGACCAGAATACTGAGGAAGTATTTAGTGTGAGTGCATTTAGTGACTCTTCACCACAGGCTGTTTTTACAAAAAGCTACTGACAATCTCCATTTGGCCTGTGTGTTTGAGTCATTACTGTGGCAAAACAAAATGCATGCAACATGCAATAGCTCAAAATCAATTATTATTTTCCTTCATGGGCCTGCAGGTCACCTGACTGATTGCAGTAGGATGGAGGCTGTGACAAGAGTGACCGGATGGCCGAGGAGGGCTGACGAATAGGTGAGGCTTGCTGTAGGCTGGAGCTCAGAGGTAAGGGCGACTGGAAAGGACACATGGCGTGGGGTCTTCCCAGCATCACTACTGGGGAACAGAAGCTTCCAGGCCAGTAAAAGCCTACTTCAAAGCACTTAGGTTTTAGAGAGTGCAAATACAAACCTCACCTCTTAATGGGGGAGGTGTAAGGTCACATTGCAGGAGAAAATGAGGGGGTGGTGGATTTTTTACAAACACCCTTGGAAAAGACAATGTGCCACAGTGTGATTATGTGACAACTATAAGGACATTTTCTGCATAAACGCTGAAAATATTTGCATTTTTTTAAAAGCATGTAGATTCAGTTCTGAATGCTAATGGTGTCTGTAATTAATCATTGATTGCTGTTGGTGAATGGCTGCAGGAGCTGCTTTAACAGGGTATCTTTATCTTTCAGGCTACAAATTGAGGAATTAAAAAGCAGCTGGCTCAATTAGGCTGTCAAAATGGTCCATTTTTCTTTCCTCTTTTTAAAAATATTTTGGGTTCGTGTCACCCTTTTTCTTGAAAACTTTTCTTGGAAATATATGTATGTGTTTGTCTGGAAAAACTTCCCTTTAATGTCCAAATATTTCATTGGTTTTCACTTACAAATATAGTAAATAATTGAGTGAAATAAACAGGTTGATTTTTGTTGCCTTGAAATTGTTCTTTAAGACAGCCATCAAAATTGTCAATCTGTAGAGAATATAGATATGATATTATACTGGATTTATAGATAAAATTAATTGGAAATCATTTTTCTAGGATTTCCCCCCTATATCTTGTCCTAACAAGCAACAATTTATAGATTGTTATTTGGTATGACAAACTTGAACAAACTTCAGCATTTCTCTGTAACTGTTTAAAACTAACTCCATGTTATTAGGTTCCAACTTATTTTAAAAAGTAGAGTGAGCTTGACAACAGTCAGCTTTTGGCTTCTGGGAGACAAGTGCTAAATGTAAAAGACCATTTTTTAAAAGTCCATGGAACTCTGCTATACAAACAGGGAAGCCTAAGTGAAATCATGTACTTTAATTAATAGTATAAATATTAAAATCTGCTATCATTAATTGTAACAAATGTTGCACACCAATGCAAGGTATTGGTGGTGCATGGTATATGAGAATCCTGTATTTTATGGATGATGGTTCTCTAAAACCACAACTTCTCCAATTAAAAAAAAAAGACCATGCAAAGTGAAAGAACGGTAATTAAAGAAAGAATTCACATTAGTATAGTAAAAAGAACATGCTGCTTTTGCACATTTATTCTTCCTTTTAAAAATTATTGTATATTTCCATCATGTTGTAAAATGGAAGTGTAAAATCATCTAAAGTCATATTTGGATAGGGCCACAGATGCTGCAAGATCAACTTTGAAAATGATATGGATGGAGATTCTATTTATGACAAGAGTAGATGAGATTGTTTTGGTCCAGCCTCCTTGTAAGACAGCTAGGTAATTTAAGCAAAAATTAAAACCCATGTTTTGAAGGCTTTGAGATCTACCCAGGGCAGTGAGGAACTGCGGTACAAAGAGCAGAGAGAGGGATTCACTTACAGGTGGCCCAACATTTACTTTTCTTCTTGAGGCAATTGCTAATACTGAAAGAGGAAACTGGGAAGATGAGAAGCTGAGCAGTACTTTCAGCAGATTTGGGGGGCCTGATGTAAACAAATTGTAGTTCCATGTCTGCCATGGCATGTAAGAAAACACAATTTGACTGAAAACTAAGAACTAAAAAACTAAGAAAAAAGAAACAAACAAAAAAAAACAAGAAAGAATAAAAAGAACCATAAGGGATCCAGATAATGGAAGATTCAAAAAAAAAAAAAAAAGAAAGATTATTATGAGGTTATTTTGTTCGAGACATAAAAGACGTGATGAAGAGTTTCCACCCCAGAAGTGGGATGGATATTGAAAAGAATAAAAATGAATTCCTGGGGCCGGCTGTATAGCCCAGTTGGTAGGGCACTGGTTTACCACATGGGAGGCCCTGGCTTCAGTCCCTGGGTCTCCTTGAATGGGCAGACTGCCTTGAGAAGGCAAGCCCCCGCGGGCAAAGGCAAGCTCCTGCAAGCAAGGGCGAGCCCCCATGCGCAGGCGGGTCGCCACGCCGGTGAGCTGATTCGGCAGGTCGCCCCAGCAGGGGGAGACAAGCAGACACAGGAATGCAGAGAAAAAATGAACACAGCAAGAACAAGCAAAAAGGGGGGGTGTATAATAAATAAATTAAAAAAAGGAATTCCTAAAATAAAAAAATATAATTACAAGTTAAGGACTTAAGGCACAACTAAAATAGAATAAGGAAACAACTGGAAAGGAGGTCAGAAGAAAATATGTAAATTTGAAGCATAAAGAAATATTACAATGAGAATTATGAAAAAGCCATACTATAAGAAAAGACTTTATAAGTCTCAAAAATGTGCTATAAGAATAGAGGGAGAATGGCGCAGAAGCATTGATCCTTGAAGATATATTGGCTATGAATTTTACAATACTTTGAATATATCATCCAGATTCAAGACATACTGCAAACCTTAAATAAAATAAAAACATACAAACATTAGAGATATAATAAAACTGCTTAAAAAACAAGGGCATAGACAAAAATCTTAAACTCAGGCAGAGGGAAAAATAGACAAGTGATCCAGAAAGTTCAGAATGCTACCTCATAAAAAAATTTTTTTTTAATTTTAATGGGAAGTTACTTTTTCCAGTGTTTAAGGTCATAAAATACAATGGACCTGGGAAGCTGCTGTGGCCCAAGCAGTTGGGTGCCTGCCTACCACATAGGAGGTCCTGGGATCAGTTCCCAGTACCTCCTAAAAAGAAGAGGAGACACAGAGAGCACACAATGAACAGACACAGAGAACAGCCAGCAAGTACAAACAATGGGGGCGGGGAGGGGGAGAAATAAATAAATAAAATAAAATCTTAAAAAAAAATACAATGGATTTAAGTCTCAGAAATTGACATACACCACATTGATACTTTTTGAGAGTCACAGATTGTATTGTACCCTGTGGATTCTGACAGCCCAAGGAAGAGTTGATAGAAAGAATTAAGCCTTTGATGAAAAAAAGTAAAAAAGTAAAAAAAAAAAGAATAAAAAATTAAGATTCATGGGTGTTACATGAAAGACATCTAATTGTATGCATTTGTATTTCTTTAAAGTTTACGCTGTGATGTTTATTTTAAATGCAGTGCAGTTCATTAATTTCAAAAAAGACTTCCTATTAAGGTAAAAGCATAATTAAACTAGTTAAGCAAATTAGGCTTGTTTGCATGAAGACATGGCTACAGAAATTCTGGATACAGAACAAAAGTAATCCTATCCCATCTGTAAAGAGTAATCTGAATTGCAAGCATCCTAGCTAGAAAAAGAAATAGAGTTGAAAAGTGTGACCATGGACACCCATTTGGGATACACACAGGAAAAAAAAATAGCTTGTTATGAACAGTCAGTTTTGTCTTGTTCTTAAAACCAATTTTTTAAAATCTAAGAAATATGTTGAGGGCCCGGCTAGATAGCTCAGTGGATAAAGAGCTCGCTGGGAAACCACATGGGAGGCCCTGGGTTCGGTTCCCGGGGACCTCTCCTAGCGGGAAGACCGCCTTGAGAATGGCAAGCCGCCATGGGCGGGCCGGAGCCGCCGTGGGCAGGGCAAAAAGCTGCCACGGACAGGCAAAAGCCGCCACGGGCAGGGCAGGT